>VNWX01000108.1:0-32525 GCA_009869905.1 Ceratophysella communis
TCAGGATCCAGGCCCGCATCCCGGTCATCAAGCGTAAGAGCGTTCCTGCAGAGCGTAGGTCAGGGCTACCAGCATAGCGCGAGCCAGGCGAGCGCATTCCAGCATAACGGTAAGCGCGTCAAGCCAGGCGTAGGCGCATTACTCCCTGTAACTGAAGAGCCGCCGGAATGCGTGGTACTTGGACGACGGTGCCTTGGGTGGATCGGCTAAGGCCGTCCTGCAAGATGTGAAGGAGATCATCGATGGCGGAGCAGAAATAGGTCTCCACCTTAATCCCGAAAAATGGGAGTTAATTGTTGTTGACGGGTCAGACCAGGAATCAGTGAACGCTATATCCAGGCTACTAGCCGGTGTGAAGTTTCTTAGGCCCGAAGACTGTCACCTACTCGGCGCTTCTATTACAAAAGAAGGCCTACTCCCAGCTTTAGAAGAAGAAATCGAGTTCGTCGTCCGCCTAGTCACCGCCTTCCATCTCTTCAATCCCACACTGCCCTGTTCCTTCTGAAGAATTGCCTGGCCATCCAAAACTAGTTTACACCCTACGGAGTGCTCCTGCTTGGCAAGCCGAAGAAACGCTTAACAAATTCGGAACATTCCTAGTATACGTCCGCCAAACCGATTTTAATGAGCGATACGTCGTTGGAAAGCCCTTGCAGTCTAGATTAATGGAAAAATAACTATTTTTGGGGCAAGAGCCCTTAAGGGTCCCTACCGAAAGTTCAAACATGAAAAAACGGCTTGTTGCCATGGGACCTTCTAATGTTTGCTAGAGTTACGCATGGAAATGTAAACAACGTACTGGTTCTCGTCTTTCGCTAATCAGCACAGGCGCTCCGGTAGCTGCGCTCTTCTGACCAGGACCCCTCGAGGCTGGCCGGGGGCCCCGCCTTCGGCGGCCCCGGCCAGACTCGTGGGGCCCTGCCCAGAGTTCGCTCCAGTTTGATACATACATACCCGTCGTGGCACGGGTCAGTACAAAAAGGNTGGCCGGGGGCCCCGCCTTCGGCGGCCCCGGCCAGACTCGTGGGGCCCTGCCCAGAGTTCGCTCCAGTTTGATACATACATACTCGTCGTGGCACGAGTCAGTACAAAAAGGCGGAATCCCACAGCTTGTACTGAACCTCCGCTCTCCTGAAGGTTCCTCGACGTCCCTATTTTGAGAATTGGACGAGCACCGAAAAAATAGTGGGACCGACTGAACGCTCAGCATAAATAACAAGGTAAATAGCACGCTATCACATGCATTGCTGTAGGCAACCAACAAAAGATGCCATAGCAACAACCATTGTTTTCATGATTAAACCTTCGGTAGGGACCCTTAAGGGCTCTTGCCCCAAAAATGATTGCTTTTCCAGTAATGTACGTGTCAAGGGCTTTCCAACGACGTATCGCTCATTAAAATCGGTTTGGCGGACGTATACTAGGATTATACCAAACTTTCTTCCTGTAAATCTGCTTTAATCATTTTGGAGTACTTACTTAAGTTAGCAATGAGATCATATAGTAAGGAAATCCGAGCTCTAGGAAGTTCTGTACATAGTTTTATTCAAGTGGGTTTAGCCTGAAGATCAGTGATGTTGAGTATACAAGAGTGATTTAAACTCGATCGTCAACACCAAAATCGAAAATACGTTTAGAGAAGTATTAGCAACAGAGCAGTAGTAATATCAACACGCGCAAGCAGATCAAATCAGTTTCACTTCAGTGAAACTTTCTTCCTGTAAATCTGCTTTAATCATTTTGGAGTACCTACTTACTTAAGTTAGCAACGAGATCATATAGTAAGGAAATCCGAGCTCTAGGAAGTTCTGTACATAGTTTTATTCAAGTGGGTTTAGCCTGAAGATCAGTGATGTTGAGTATACAAGAGTGAAGCATGGAGTCCACTGAATTCGAGGCATTTCTAATAATACGAGTGAAAGCGTGGAGTAGGACAGAGAAAGAGAAAATGTATTTGTACGTACTTGCTGGGAAGGAATAGGAGTCTTCAAAGCTCTCCAACCAAACAACAAAAATCTTGGTATCGCATAGTTTTCCGGCGAGTGCCTTCTTTGCCCTACTTGTCTCATCAGAGGAGTTGCCAAGGTGCTGGAAATGTTTCTCACTTGAAGATTCCAATGAAGCCGAGTGAAGGAGAGGAGAGGGACGTGAAGTCCTTTCATCGGTTAAAGTTCCACTTTCACTTCGCTCCAATGATCCTATAATGCCATCATACCAAGAGAAGCATTGGGTATCAGTAGTAACCTCTCAACGCCATGTACGCGCGGACATGGACTCTCTAAAAAAAACTCAATACTATTCAATTCAATACGCCACCACCACGACATCCCATCTCATCTTCGTCTCTCTCTCTCTCTGCACCGGAGAGCAGAATGGAATCCATTGTGATGGGATAGCTACTTACTAACATTCTATTCCTGTCTCGAAGCAGCGTACACAACAACGTGAGCCACTCTTGGGCTTCGCCGTACTGTACCAGCTTCAATCCTTTGTGTCAAACAGATAGTACAGCACTCATCTTCAGTACTCCAATCCAAGTTCTTCCAACACACCCCCAAATTCAATAGCGAAATAACCTATTCAGGCTCTACTGTTACGTCCCTTCACATCTCATCTTTAAATCCTACCTACATGTTTATCCATGCTCCTCCCTAGAATCCAGCATTACCTTTTATGTGGTAGCCATCATAGCCATACCAATTCACGTCTCAATAAAGCTCAGCCCGGGGCTGCTCTGAATTTGTATCTGTTTATAAACTTTCACCACTTTCACCTTTCTTCTTAAACTTAAACCACGGTACACGCTATCTTTATTATATGGTGGTCGATGCAAGGAAACCTCAAGTCAGGCTTCAACCGTAGAATCACCCGTAACACTAACAGAAAACCTGGAAACCACGCCTACTATGCCTTGCTGTTCTTGTTCATATTTCACCTACAATATGATATGCACTTACAGCTGTATGAAGAGCCACGTTCCTCTCCTGCAGTTTTGTTTTTCACGTACCTAATCCAATTACCTGCATCTTGCATTTCGTGAGCCAAAGCAAAAATAATTAACTTCTTACGTAATACACCACAGAACCAAGCTATGGATTCACTAGGAAATCATTAAGGCGAGGTTGCCCAGCTAGAGTCCTGTTTCTACGACATAAGGATCCATACGTTTCACATTCTCACCGGCTCTATTTCTCCATTTCAAACAACAAAGGACAATCAAAGACTTCCGCTTCAATTCCATTCAACAAAACAAATCAATTTTCCCTCCTTGCCCCAGCCTACTATTGCACACTTCAAGCTCTCTGCGAACCAAGACCACGACCTCGGCAGCCTTTCTAGAACCCACTTCATCTTCTACATCTCCGCTCGAAAGGAGAAAACTTAAAACCGTTCCAGTAAAGCTATACAGAACTGGGAAATGAAATTTGAAGTGAAAGGAGTTGGCATTTCTGACGTCGCCTGCTTCCATTATGAATGATCCATAGTATGAATTATCATTCGACTTGGTAAGTAATCATTCCAAGTCAAGGCACTTGGAAGATTCTCTCACCTTACCTATACACTGGCATATTTCGTTCTCGTTTCACAATATTACTTTTATCTTTCTTGACACTTGAAGTAGAGAGTTGGAGAACTAACCTGGTTCCGACCCAGCGCTAACACCTTGCTCTCCAGCCGTGGAAGAAGGAGCTGAGACATTCCACACAGCCCGTGTCATTTCCTTTCCCTTCCACCGACTTGATCTTTCAGTAGGGACAATAAAGGCAATCTCTGAGGTGACATCTGCCCAGTATAAGACCTGTCTTTCTCCATTGTAAAGAGCTCCGCCATGATTTTCATTCCTCATGTCTCCATCCTTGAGATTGCCGCGAGTGTTTCCAGCATTGGTTTTACTGCTCTGGTTCTCCGCGCTTTGCCGACTTTCACCAACAACTTCTCCTTTTGATGAGGACACTAAACCTTTCCAACTTGTTCCAGCATTTCCTGTCCACCCAGCATGATCTCCAACACTCACTGGCCACCCGAGCGATAAAAGAAATTCCATAAAGTGAGGATGGACGTTTCCTTTCGAATGCTGCAATAAGAGTAAAAGGTCTACAGTTTAATACAATTTTATTTCTTCTCCTGCTGCATTCCTAGATTCGTTACAGGGACGATTCAACCAAAGTTCATTGTAGTTGTTAACTTTGGTGCTTTCCACGGGTGAAAGCGCTCCATCTTCCGCAATGAAAATGTGAGTGAACCCAATGCCTCAACTCCAATGTGAGCGAGAAAGTATACAAGCTGCTACGCAATGCTAACAAAGCTTGATTAAAGTAGCTACAGTAACTAAAATAAGACTGCGTTATGCAAATTACCGTTACCTTAAATTCGATAAATACTAACTACATGTGAGAATTTAAATTCGTGACTTTATATTCTCCGGCAAACGAGTGTCAAGTACATTATTATTCTTGAAATACACAAATCAAGTGTGAAAAATCAAACTGCAGTACATACCACATTCGCAAGTATTTCATCAGGCTTCTTCTGCCCAGCTCGGACGTAAAACACGTGGACAGTATCTGTGGTCCTACGGCTGGTGCAATCCAGTGAATCAAGTTCCATAATAAAGTCGGCATGTCGAGAGTCGATCGCAAGTAACTTCGGAGGAGCCCTTGTTAAAGGATCCGATCGATTCTGCAATCACCATTTTAACAAAAGAAGACGTTTGATTTACATATACATGTATTCCCTTCATTTCAAGCTCCCTGTTCTCTTTCTTTTATGAGTTTTTCTTTGTCTCAACTTCATCAATCTCATCCTGTTTCGCTTTCTCGCAATTTACTACTACGCTCTTTCCCATCGTTTTAGTTAAAGTGAGCTTGAAGATTCATTTTATGCAAGGCCTCTATATACTTTCGTCAAGTGAGCTCAGTTGAGAGACGCGGATGTCTAAGAGTAAGTACTACTGGAGTGGAGTTGAAATGATGACTGCTTGAGAGAATGGTTCTAGGTTTGCACTAACCTGGACGGAAATAAATCCGAGATGAGAGAGTAGAAGACGAGATGCTTGAAATTCGTGAGAAACAGGTGGTGGGGCACTCTCAGTTCGCAGATTAAGATAGTTCTCATCAAAATCTTCTAGAATTTTATTGGCGACCTTTTTCTCCTCTTGAATCTGATTTTCAAGAAACATGGAAAGCCGGCTTTCCTCATATGAGTCCTGGTCGGAGGCTGAGCTGATGGAGTCCAAGGCTGGGATTGCTTTATCTCTGCAGCGTAGGGGGAGAAAGTGCAAGAAAAACAACGTTAGAGTCAGCCCAACTCGCGTGGAATGGAAGAGCGAGAAAGCGGAGAGAAGAAATGAGTTTCATTTCATTATCATGATCACAAAGTGCCCATCACCCTACTCTCTCCTCAACTTTCACTTTCCTCCTCCATCAAAATTTTATAACAAAGTAGTAAACTGGATACTTTTCCGTCTACTTACGCTTTGCACAGAGGTATACGATCTGAACTCTCAGGAAAGTATCGGTGTGGAATCTCGAAATGAGAGCCCATATCATTCATGGGCAATGGTCGTCCTGGGTTATTACTATTCGATGAAAAGGACTTCTCCTTATGTCTTGGAATGTGGCGTAACTGAAGAGTCCAGGAATTCAGCCCCGTGGGCCCACGCAGAACAGCTGTCACAGTCGGGTGCGGGTCTACAAATATTTCAAATTAGATGGAAATATGCTCGTAGTTTCTCATCTAACTTCATACACGAAATTGTAAAAGGCGGGTTTAGGTCAACCGCGCGGGGCAATTTGTTGACTCAACATTTTTGGTTCCATCCATTTCTTGACTTTTGAACCGTAAATATTTATTAAACCATTTTGCTTATGAGGTAAGCAAGGCTATATGATGAACGCCTTACTTTTTGCTTACGAAATGCAAATTTTCTGTAGCTACATGCTATGTTTTACCTAGACAAACATGTTATATTTATACAAATAAATATAATTTGTAAATACATAACATAGTATCTCTTCGACCAAGCTTATTCCACATCAGTTATCAATTATCATTACAGACTGTCGGGAGTAGCTACACTGTAATCCCATAATATCAGAGTAAAGTCGAAAGTATACTCAATGAACTGATTCGTTTCTTTTTTTGGTAGCAAATCGCAATGCGTAAATAAAATACCAAAAACTGGGACGTGAGACAACTGATTTAAGGATTACTATAAGTAACGAAGTTCGCTCATTACCTTGTTCGTTTCCAGTGGAGTCCTCATAGAGTCCAATTAAAATTGTGTGATCAATTACGAAATACCGGAAGTGATGAATTACTTCTTCTCGTGTTGTTGCAAGTGTTGGATTTATTTGCTTCAAGAGCACAAACTCATCAACTAGCGCAGACCTCTCAGCCCCAACATTAGGTACGTAGCGTCCTACCTGGAAATGTGGAAACGATCAAATTATTTCCAGAATATAGTCGTGATTATTTGTCTGGTAAAGTAAGGAGCTTAGAATTAAGCTCCTTTATTCCATAGGCTTATAAACGCACGAGAACTAATGATTACCTGTTCAAAAATTACAGCTAAAAGAGCTTCTGCGGCGTCCCGAACACGTAACGAAACTGGTTTCAATTCCTTTTCGTCCTTAAGCTTCAGTGATTCTCCAGGTTTTCCCTGTATTTTATATTGATTCATTGACACACTAAGAAGTCCATTATTATCACTATGCTTTCCTAGCAGAATTAACTAGTGTCTAAAATTCATTTTAAACACAATGAAAGAAGTAATCATCAGTTTTACTTTAAATAACCTGAAATAACTTACATGAGACTTTTGGCCGGATATGCCATATTCAACTACTTCTAAAACCGACGTGAGCGCATCTTTGTCTTCTAGAAGATACGGATGTTCGATGAGCCACGTCGTGACACATTGAAAGGCGGCAACAATACTGGAGTGCAAATCTTTGGAATGGGCAGGCGGAGGCCGTGAACATTGATGAATTATAAAGTCACAAATCCATTTCACAGCTCGACGGCATTCGAGTGGATCTATTTATCACACAGAACAGAAAAAAACTTAACTAAAAAGGCAAAACAATGAAAATATCAACGATAAAACATGCCAACTCCTAAATATAAAAATTTTATAGAAAAACGCGAAATTCCAATTGCGATTCTCGCAACAGATAAGACCCTTGCCCATTAGGGATTTTTTTTGAAAATAGATATTGCCTATACCGCTGCGTCGTGCTACTTATATTAATTACAGTAAACTTTTTCTGCTTCGACTTTCCTAAAGTCCATTTATAAAACGATGTACCCTCCTTTCAACGGGCTAAGTTTCCTTAAAATCAGTAGCCTAAAAAAGGCAACGGGAGAAACTTAATATTTGTAATTAAAAATTGCGGCAACGACTAGCGACGCCTCAAAAGTGTAAATTAAAGAAGTTATTGAGAAAAATACCTTGATCGTGAACTTTAGTACGCGAGAGCCCGTTCAAAAGTTCTAAGGCAGCAAGGCTGACGGCCAGATCAATCTTCCACGTGGATATGAGGCGATGACAGACTAAATAAGTTGCCCGAACAAACAACGCGTGGGCTGAATCTAGAAAATGTAAAAGTTTGAATTTTATCCGAAAGTCTTAAATAATTGGACCATGCAACATTAAAAAGCAACAAATTAAACTGACAGGGGAAAAACGTAATTTGAGATAAATGCAAGTATACCGAACTGGCCGTCCACGGAATCCGATAAACCCATTGTATGCTCATCAAAGCTATTGCTGTATTCACTAACACTTCTCATGCTCGTATTTTCTAAAACAAAATAGACGGGACAACGAAACGGGCAAAATATAAGCTTAAAAAGTAAACAAATCTGCCACTACAGATAAAACACTGACATTTGACATTTTGTACTGTGTATTAACCAGAGTAATTTAATTAGTGAATATTTAGTACCAGAAGACATAAGGTTTGTCGGAGATTCCATTCCGAAACTAAATGATGATTTATCTGTTTCTTCGTACGTAGCCGTGTCTAATACGAACATAAGTAAACCACCTACGTAACGGGAAATTGATTTAGGAAAAAATCAAAATATTAAGGTCGAATCAATTTTGATTTGCGGCGTGAAATTCGACATACATGTCTATTCGAAATAAAAATACCTAGAAGCATTTGGATGTTCGACGAATCGGTTTCAACTTGTAGGGCACCGATCAATAATGTAGCGAGTCGAGGTTTTAATTGAAGGAATGTGATTCCTTGTCCATTACGATCTGTCACGTCCTTCATGGGAACATGCTAGTAAAAATCAAGTGGGACTTAGATCTCGAACTGGAAACTTGGAAATGTAATGTAACTACATTGGAAACCATAGACTTGAGGTCTAAAAATAGTTATTTCCAGCAGACGCTAGCGGATTTTACCATAAAATGTAAGGGAAGTGGAAGTAGAGAGAGGAGTAATTGAATGGCAGAGCGTCTCAAGTCACTCCTAAGAGCATCTTTGCTGGGTAGGACAGCTTCAAGGGCCGACACAATGACGGGCGTAAGCATCGTAACGCCATCCAAGTCCTCTCTCATCAGATTCGGAGAATTGGACAAAATTGAGCTTAAAACTTCACTCCGACTATCCTGTTGAAGTACAGAGAGAAAGTAGGGGCGTGAGTGAGGGGAAGGAATTTAAAAGTGCGGAGAGAAAGCATTAGGCTTACAAAAGAAGCAAAGAATACGACTCAACACTTCACATATCCCTTCTACACTCAGCTCCATTTTCTCCGAAATACATACCCTCCTCAAATCCATTCTTCGAATCTACAAATAGCCCTAAAATATGGCTTGCGTCAAACTCACACGAACCAGTGCTTTGCTTACTACGAAATACCAAGAGGGTTCGCTAGGAATAAATTCCAAAGTGGGTGAAGGCAGAGTGAGAGTGGGAGTGATATAAAATTTATTCAACCTTATGCGGATAAAGTGGAATCGAATTAGGAATTGGCTCAATTTGGACCGATTTCATGCTTTCTAGCCGTGCTGACACTCGCAATCAACTTGAAACTTTCTCCACAGATGCCTTATATGCATTTTTACCATTACTACATTGTACAAGAATGCACGTACATTGCGAAAGAGCAAAATATGCTGTGAAGTATTATTTGCAGAGCTGAGCATTGTTTCTGAGGTAGAAATATATGCAAATACATGTATAGCAGCAAAGGCAAAGCAAGGAGAGAAAGTCATTTTCAATTCGGCAAATAGAAAGAGACAGTAAATGAAAAATGTATACTTTAAGTCCCTTCCGGACAGCAATGTAGAAGCGAGCCAAATAGGCCGGTAGGATTTCTTCGCCGGTTTTCTTCGAGGAGAAAATCCTACATAGAGTACCCAAAGCCTCAGCTCTGCCTTCGTAATACTTATCAATCGTGATGGCATGCGGTATATCGATTGACTCAGGCAGAGCAGCAGGCACGGCTGAACCCCTCGACGTTCTTCGTGCTTCCCCATCTGTTTACAAAAGAAACATTACCTTTAGCTAAAGTAAAGTCATCATTTCAACCAGCCCCTGGATCTCCTTCAGTTCGCTCAACACTCTCTTAGGCTGGAGGCAGAGACTTTCACTATCTCTTCTTTCCTGAGGAGAAAGTTAGTAAGTCTAGATGCCTCTCCTAATCCTAATCAACAACGTTTCCGTCAAATGCGTTTGATGTAGCGCTGCGAAGGAGCTACCCTTCGTTGAAACTCGAACTTCGTGAGAATATTTCCACACGAATGTCACATTTACCCACCTCAAGGCTTTCATAGATGGATAATCAAAATAAAAACATGGATTCAATTTTATCTGAAGGTCTTATTCCCGTCTGTTTTAAAAATCCCGGTTAATAAGTTAAAGTAAAACCTTGCAAGCTTGATCAAGCTATACTTAGCATGGTAGGAAGCTTAGAAACCACAGGCAAACAAGTCCAGTTTACAATTCAACTGGGATTGCGTCCTACAGAATTCATCTTTAGAGATGCAGCCCTGCCCTGATCATCAAATTATTTCGCAACTCATTTCCACAGCGAATTATGCTTAAAGTGTTATTATTAAAGTATGCTTTTAATAAAAAGCAAGTTCGAGATTGTAGTGACTTACCAGTTTTAGAACTTTCACACGAAATTAATGACGCCTCGAATAACCAAGGTCCGAACAAATGCAAGATGCTGTTGACTTTCGGTCTAGCAGCAGAAGGTGCTGGTCTGGAATAAACTGCTGTAGCTTCCATTGTAGATATAGAAACCGACGTTGAGGTCGGGGTTGTCGCTTGCAGGCTGGACTGAGAAGACGAGTAACCTGCTGCATCCTTAGAGCGACTTCCTGTGGCGAGCAAACCCAGCCCAAGCAGGGAAGTCCTCGGAAGACCTGGTGTATAAATTCACTCAATCGCATCAAAACTGTAAATCGACGATTAGAATACAACCAAATAGAACACATTTCAAAGTAAATACAATACGCAAACCAAGTTGACTCATTAAACACATGGAAAAAGTGCTATAAAAAGCAGTATTTGCTGCAAGAAAACAACAACTGAAACGGGTCGCCAGGCATCACATATTACATACAGGATAACTATCGACTGATATCTGATTTACGATAGCGGTATTTCGACGATATCAAAATACCCAATGGAAGAAAACTACATACTAAAGGTTTAATTTCGAAATATAGAGTGAAGTAAGAATGTGTACATAAAAACTGTTCCTAACTAGCCGGCAAAAAGCATTACACAATCAGCAAAACATAGAACAAGTAGCATGATATGCAAATTAACAGGAATTATATAAAATGCAACCTCAACAACATCAAGACGAGTCATGAAAAGACGCAAGAAATACCCTTATGAACATTTGAGGAAGGAGCAACGCTAAAGCTTTTGGCAAGCCGTCGCACAGGCGGGACGGGACTCGGTATGGCAACGGATTCCATGGAGCTAGAAATATCCGATTTTTCTCTAGGTGGAATCCCTACAGAAATTCCCCAAAATCCAAACTCCAGTAAAACAGTAAAGTCAAGAAAAGCACTTGTAAACTTCATCAAATAAATATGTATGCGTACAATGTGTGTATGGAGGCAAAGGTATAAAAGTTTAAAAATAATATATGTAGCTGCTGGAAAGTACCTCTTGAAGAGGCTGGAAGTATTGTCGAGTATTAAAGGTTTCACGTGTTAAGTTCATATATAATAAGGAAATAGATTGCATTCGACTATCGACTGTCATTTCTTTTGTTGAATACCTAGCTTTAAAAAAAAGAAAATTCCGGACGAATTCTCACTTACCAAGAAAAGCATCAACTAATGCAGAAATTCCGCACATTGCTTGATTAAAAATCGAAGGAAGAACTGAGAGGCAAGGGTGTTGACAAGGGTCTACAACGTCTTCACTTGCAATTGCGTACTAACCAGAAAACATGTTATATCTTATAGTTACAAAATACATAACGTATTCTTTACAGCATAAATCAGCGTCGGCATGCTGTAGAAACAAACCTGCAGAAAGTTTTGCGTCTGGCTAATAATTGTGGGCTGTGTCAATTCGACCGGATTGCCGATTGTATGCAGAAATCGAAACCAAGTTTGGACTATGCAGTCATTAGACATTTCGGTGGATATTAAATTCTCGTCATCTTCGCCTAAAATACATAGTTATTCATCAGTCAATCCGGTTCACCTGAGATAGGATATCGGACAGGGCATGGACTTACTTAATTTTAAATATGATGCACCATACATAATAGTAAGAACCCGTCCAGTCAAAAGCAAATTAATTCTGTTCCACTGCTCGAATAGACTTGGACGATGACGCCAAGAACGGCAGGATTCCCTCAAGGTTTTCCAGAGAATCGGAGACGGAAATGATTTACCACAAGCAAGAATCCAAACCTCGAACAGGACACTCAGAACCCGTTCGCATAACTGATCTCCGATGTCTTCTTTCAACGAAGGTGGAGAGAGAAGAGCATCATTAATAGAAATCAAAAATAGTAGAATAGATTCCCACGTTTCCGTATCCAGGATTTCAGAAGTCTTCATCACGTTCTGGACAGTTCGTAAAACCCTATGGCAGAGCACGGCTTGACGATTGACGGTATCTTGGCCTGAATAAAGTTATTTAACCGATATTAGGGCACGCTCAATAGAAACAGAAACTCGAAGGACTTAAATTACACATTTTAATTAGTTCAAAAATAAATTGATTTGATTTTGAACTTTTTACCCAATTGAAGTTGATACAAAAATGGCCAGACTTGT
The DNA here is from genome assembly GCA_009869905.1 of Ceratophysella communis. Classification (NCBI taxonomy): domain Eukaryota; kingdom Metazoa; phylum Arthropoda; class Collembola; order Poduromorpha; family Hypogastruridae; genus Ceratophysella; species Ceratophysella communis. The sequence continues at coordinate 12,278 of VNWX01000108.1, forward strand.
AAATTCAAATATTACAGAAAAGTTAACGCATGCATTTTCGGCGATATTAGACATAAAACATAAATATTGCGTATATGATTGAAATTTTATGTCCATGGCTTGTCAGTTACCTTCGCCTTTTCTTGGTGTAAACAAATGATACAAGTGGTTAATCATCTTCCTTGCGTAGAAATTAGGTCGATCGCTAACAGGCTTCGGGACGGAAATCTTCGGTATTGGTGCAAGGCAGGACAACCATTCACAATAGATACTCGCACAGTCCTTGATAATCTCGTGCTCCGTCAATGGGAGGCTTAAACCGTAACAGACAACCTAAAACATGTTAAGATTATTTAATTACCGCAAAACTTAACGTAGAAGCTAATCGGAACAGAAAAAATAGTTCAAAAATAACAAAGCTGAAATTAAATGGTAATTACCTGGAGACACCATTCTATCTCAGGATCAGTGGTGAAGGAACTGGACTGCGGAGGTTGGGAAATTCCAAGGCTTGAAACGACGTGTCGTACAACTGGCAGTACAACATCTTTTGCAGCTTCCGGTGACAATTTCTCTAGAACCGATGTTTTATCGCCATTACACGCTCCACCGCTGTTCAAATTTAACGCTGACCACTCCCAATACATTGTAAATACAAGATAAAAGCCTTGCTTTTTAACAGGACTCTTTGTTTGTTGTTACTACTCAAGATCAGATATACATTGTATGCTCTGCAGGCAAGATATATAATACATTTAACTTCGATGACATATGATATGGAAGCTTTCATATTATTGGCATCGTGGCATCCCTCCTTATTTGCCCGGAGCACAGATGACAGAGGAAGTCCTGAAACGAATTATACACTATACATTACATTAAATTATTTCAAAATAGTGTTTTGCATGTCACATGCATAGTGTTTTTGTATTCATATTACAACATATTATGAGATTATGCAAAGTCTGGTCACTGCTAAGCCATAAGCGCGTAGCGTGTGTGTTGTAACAGCTGATATCGGGGCGGAGCAGCTGACATTGACAGCTGAAGTGTTTTTGTATTCATATTACAACATATTATGAGATTATGCAAAGTCTAGTCACTGCTAAGCGATAAGCGCGTAGCGTGTGTGTTGTAACAGCTGATATCGTGGCGGAGCAGCTGACATTGACAGCTGACAGACAACAACAGACAGCATACTTTCGCTTACCTTTAGCTTTCAATTGAATTGAAAACGGACACAACCTACTTTGGCGACTGAGTTCCTGAATATATTAGAAGTGCCTATAAAGTTGGTTACCCAATTATAATTTATAATTAAAGTTCAGTCATTCGTTAGTTCAGTTGTCAGTGAAAAAAAAATCAGCAGGACACCGAAATGTTTACAGTTTCAAGTTTTAATTCTCCCGCGCCGCCTCATCAAGCCACAAAATCCAGATACAAAACAGGAAAACAAAAAAATAATGCACAATGGATATAAGTACGGCCCTTTACAAGCCCGAGCCGAAACCGAAGCTGTATTTTTGTTATCCACAGGTTAGGAAGTAATTGAAATTATACCGTGTTAAGGTATTTAATGAATTAACCACTTTATAAATATCCTTGTCGTTATCATTTGTATTTATGGTGTAGGTTTTATGCTCATCGCAACTCGAAATAATCCTTTCTATTTTCGTAGGTGTTTTTTTTAAAAAAAAATACTCAAATAACTAACTAAACCATTCAGTTAGCTCATATACGAGCTGTATTAGTTTTTAGAGCGGTTTTTTAGTAGCTCTGAACTGAAGTTGGGGATAAAATCCAATGTTGCTCAAATCCTATCTAGAATTAGAATTAAATGTCGCCTAGGAATAGCCAAGAGCCAGTAACAGTAATCCATCTCCGCACATCGCACACACGCTGACTATTATATATAATATTATTTGTAAACCAATACCTACTTCAAAATTAAAAGCGTCAAAGCATATGTTAGTTACATATTCATATCACATAATGAATACAGGTATAATGCTCCTTTGTATTCCTTGTATATTTAACCTTTAAAATACATACTGCTGGCCAGACAATTGTCAGCCAGGCCAGTTGGAATTTCGGTTGTAAATTGGAATGGAATATGCATAAGACCACCAATATTTGACGCGTTTATAATTCCACCATGGGTTGTTGTTCGCGGGCTATCATTTGCATAAAAAAATTAATTATATTGCGCTTTGCACTCTAATCTAGTAAAATTTAAAACCGAAGAACCATACATTTATCAACAGTTTCATCGTTCGTAAAGCGACATTGGAAAGCAACAATGAGTGTTCTTCGATGTAATGTAGTTTGGGTTTTGGCTTTTATGATTTCCAGGCTGAATATACACACACGTAATTGCAACTTGCAACTATTATCAATATTTGCACTTTCTCTGAATTTAGCACAGGCTATATCCAGAAATTTTGAAAAACTCTTTAATTTATAACGTACTGGCCTATCCAGGGAACCTTGCGTCTGGCTAAGTTTTTGGTTATTGGCTGGAGAGCCCAACGGCTAAAAAAACTCTTCTCTTGAGCGTTGAGCGGATCAGAGAGCCGCCTCTCTCATCGGAGTCTCGCTCTTTTGCTTTTTCTGGGCTCTGTGCAAAGCACCTGCTGCTCTCCTCCCGCTTTGCCTGCATGCTAGCAGGCTAGGCGTAGGGCAGGAGAGCCACCCGCCGCTCTTCACTACTCCTTTCCTTTGCCTCCTTAGCTTAGCATGCATGCATCATAATATCATATATGCATAGCAGGAGGAGAGACATGCCATGGCTGGAGCAAGCAAAACAGCACGCACACACGGAGACTCCGATCAGAGAAGCGGATCTTTGCTTCACTCCGCCCTCACAAGTTCTCCAGCCAATAACCAAAAACTTAGCCAGACGCAAGGTTCCCTGGATAGGCCAACTAAGTTCATATTAATTATGTGTTTTAGAATAGCCATTAGTTCATGCCATGAAGCCACTTGCAGTCAGACTAGGTCCGCCTGTTGCTGGTACATTGACCGGGAAATTTTAAACGAAAAATCATAATTTGAAATTATCAAGGTCTTCAGTTTCATTTTGGAATTTGGAATAGGCTGAAAGCATTCATTTCTTAATTGTGATTGATGATAAATAACTATTCAGATGACCGGTGACCGGTATTTGACCTACTACTTGTTGTTACTGGGTTAGATCAATAACTGACAATACTGAGGACGAAGGAAAACGACATGTCATCTGGACATCAGCTTCCGCTGGGTCTTCCTGGCCTCCCTTCCATAAAAAACTTAGGGGCTATGGACTGGTAAGTTCGAATAAATTAAGAACAAACGCAGCCTACAGTGAATGACACCGTAAATGCCAAACGTCAACTACAGCCGAATGCCTTGAATAATCTATCATCTATAAAGCACGAGCAACTGGAACCATAATTTTATGCTGGTTTTCAATTCAACGTTGTGCGTAATTAACAGGAACCCTAATGGACTAGCAGTGATTGGAAATGGCTCAGATATTATTGTTTTGGATTCGAAGGACCTAAAGCCTCTGTTGTTTATGCCATCGGAACATAAATCTTCTGTAAACCAGGTGCGTATGTTGCCATTTGTCAAGTATCCAATTAATTTGATGTGGGTGGATAATTTAAAAACGAATAAGTACTACTTTACTTAGGTATTATGGAATCCGCACGCTCGCCCATTTCTTCCTGAAAAATCGGACAAACAACCACGGGACGTGATTTCAGCAGACACATCAAACACCATTATAATGTGGGATGTACTGAGATGTCAATCCGTGGCTCATTTCACGCATCCCGAGTCATCAAGAAGTTTACTTTCCATGAAATGGTCTACGGCTTGTGATACCTGGCTAAAAACTAAGTTATTCTTGCTCTATTCCGGATCACTATTTGTTGTTCTGGACATTTCAACAATGGCGTATCAAAACATTTCCATTGTCGACGGAGCTCCAGGCGCAGCGGATTACAATTTATTCGATTTTGATTGCGATCCATTTTGTCCCAATTTTTCGTCATCCCTGGCTTTACTAGGAGAAAATTCAGTGTATTTTGTGAGCCATTGGGATCCGTTGAAAATGAAACAAGAGAAGATGACAATATCGAGCAAAGTTGTATACGACAATAAAAATAGTTCCCCACGTAAGAAAACACTCATTTAATAATAAATTGCTATCAAGTCTCCCTTAAGCATACTTAATCCTAATTACGAATGCGAATAATTTCAGGTCCCGCCCAGGGCATCAGTGAATTACAACCTCAGAATAAACGCCATAGTTCATCTTCAGGAATTCGCAAGTTAGTTTCCGATATCATTGTAGGAGCGGACTATCCCGCAAACCAAGCATCTGGTCCGGTGCGGGGAGATGGATCTATAATGTTTCACCGGAACTTGAAGTACCATTTAGTGGTGTCAAATACCAGATCGATCTACCTGATCAATACACAATTCCGTGTTATCCTAAACACGTTTTCCATGGAGCGAGGAATTTCTAATATGGTTCAAGTCATATTATCCCAAAAACGACCTGCAGTCATAACGCTTCATGAAAATGGAGCTATTGCATTGAGAAAATACGTAATATCGGGAAGCCATACGCAAAGCATCAATTTGGAAACAGTTTGCACGACAGATCCACCCCGTTTATCTGCAAAGAAATCTGAAGTTTTAGGTGCCATGCTGGACAAAACCAATGAGAATAGAATTATTCTTCACGTCAATGATGGGCGCTTCATTAGCTACAAATTATTACGAGCGGCGATAAAGCCAGAGCAAGTTCTCGGTAAAGTCAAACATCTATCCACGCCGCTAACACCATTCGTTTCCGTTCCTGGCATTGAATCTTCCAAACAGGCTGATAAAGCAGAGCAGATCACCTGTGAATCCAAGGATATTGAGCAACCCATTGAGGAACTCATCACTACAGTTTTGGAACAAGAAGTGTCTGCCACTAAGCTTAAGTTAAAGAAGACGACTTCGCCTACTGGAGTTCTGACTTGCTTGAAATCCAGACCAGGGACTGATTTTATTGTAGCTGGTACTTCTCTTGGATTTGTACTTGTTATCAAAATTGAAGATGACGGAAAGCAGCGCAGGTGTGTTATTCGTAAAAGGTTTGCGGTTCACTGCAGTACTGCCGTTTCTGGAATCGAGTTTGTGTCAGACAATGAAATTATTACGATTGCCAATTTGAGCTTTTCGGCTAACCCCAAATGTGAAATGATTATACTGGAATTGTCAACTGGGTCAAGTCGAGTTTTGAAGCAAGATGATCCTAATCACATTGCATTCATTCGAGTATCGCCGCTGGGGCAATATTTCTTACTCGTTTATAAGGTCAGTTTTAACTTCTACAATAAATACAATAGTAATAGTAATAGCTATGCGTGATAATACGACAAAATAATTAATATTCTGTTCATTCTTGTTTCCTAAAAGAACGGAATGGCACCATGTGAGCTTTGGGACCTGCCTCGTAGAAGACTAATCAAAACCCTTCCTACAAAACTGCCACCAATAACGACGGCTTGCTGGAGAGAAGCCGTTGAAGGCGCGAAGTAAGTGTAATTATTCGCTGCTCTCTTCTTATTAGTACGTATGTGCGTGGAATATTTATCACTCTAACATTTCTTCAATTTTTAGGGAAGAGACCTTCCTAATGACTGATCTAGGATCATTCCTGTTTACCTTCCGAGTTGACGGAAATCGTTTTGCCAATGCAACTTGTGTTAAGCTTGATACTGCCGGCAATACTGGGGGCATTCCTGTTAGTCTCATTGTTAAAGGAAAAGTTACATTTCGAGCTGATTCCAGCGGCACACTCGTTATATACGATATCGAGAAGAAAACTGCCAGTGCTGGTGTAAGCCTTGGACGTGGGCCATTGCATAAAATTGAAGCCGGATTTGGAGACTATGAGGGCTATTTCATTGCGCATTTCAACGAGCAAATTGAACTGTGGTCCCTTTCCTCTGATGTAAGAAGAATTCTGATTCTGAGAACTTAGACAGTTAGGCATTCGTTATTATGAAAACTAACAAGTCTTATTTTGTTTGCCCAGGTAAAGCGAACCAAAGTCTTACATCCGGGTAAAGCATTCAAAGCTGCCGACTTGTGTTGGATGGATGGCTATTTGGCTTCAATTCCAAGAACCTCCGGTGGAATCAAGTTCATCCCAGTCTCCGCAGATATCGCACCGACGTCTTCCAGCCAAATATTTGTGAATTACCCATACTTCCTGACACCGCGAGACAAATGCTACAAATTGTTCGATGTGATGAAAGATAATCTATCCAATCAAGCGCTACTCGACTTGTTCCAAGAAGTTTGTGCCCCTGAAGAATCCGCATTTTGGTCTATAATTATCACGTCAATGACAAGCAAATTGGAACCTGGCTGGAAATCACCACTAAAAGGATTTGATTTGTATTCAGACAATCGCTTTTACAAGGAAGTTATTGTCCGTCTGGCTCAGTGTGTTTGGTTCTGCGATATGGGCAAAAGAGAAGAAGTTGCAAAAATATTACTGCTTGCAGGTACATTTGCTATTTTTAGTACATTTACATGGCAAATTTTTTGAATTGTTGCGTTCTAAATAATTTATTCTCTGCAGGAGAGTCTGAAAAAGCTGCTGAAATCCTATTGGATACTGAACCATCTGACCCGGTGAAGTACATCGCAAATGGTATGAAAGCTGCCCTTAGTGTTGGTGCAAGTGGACTGCCTGAGTCAACAAAAGCGGTACGAAATTTTTTTTAATTTGCTTACCATAATTTTAGATCCGTATTGAAATGACATACTTCCTTCAGGTTTTAAAAATCACGGCAACCAATTTGATAGCTTCTGGCCAAATTGACGACGGACTAGAAATTCTTTGTCTTCTTTCGAAGCATTCCGAAGCAGCGAAATACATGGAGTCTTCAAATGACTGGTCCAAAGCCATACTTTTGAGTAAAACATCACTAAATGTGAAGCAGTCGCAAGAATGCCTAGCGAAATATGGAAATTTTTTGAATTCTCAACGTCAAGTTATAAAGTCAGCAAGCATTTATGCCTATGTAGGAAAATACGATCGAGCAATTGAAGTCTTATTCGGCGGCAGGAAGAGGCATTTGTGTTACCTTCTCTTGGTTATTTGTGAGAAAAATGGAGTAGATTTGAGTAACTTGAGTAGTCACGTTAAGTTAGCTATACGTTTAGATTTTGCGAGATTTATATTTGATTGTGGATTATATCATGAGGCAATTCAGTTTTGTGACGATATTGGTAATGAGGCTAAGGATTTAAAAAGTGAGTTAGAAATTCTTGGATGCTAGACCTAAGGTAGTTTATTTATATTCCGATCTGGACTTACCTTACCATAGCCCTAGAAATGCATTACATTTAATACATTCCGGTTGCAATAACTAATCGGTGTAGATGCAAGATATATAATATAGAATATATAATATAATACATATGGAACAGCTTTAGTTCGAACTATTTATAACAGAATGCCAGTTCATGTTAACACGTAATAATTAATAATTCCGTACGTAAATATTGTCACGAAGTACAATGATTTTAATATATACCATAACTAATGAACTAATAAACTTTAATAGGTACCAGATAAAATTATTATGGAATTTGGTGTTACTCAAAATCGGGAACTCGAAATATTTGATACAGTGCAGGAGTAGGTCCGTTGTTCAAAATCAATTAATTTAATTTCAGCTAACGTATTCAACGGCAGAGGGTAATTTGTACCAGTGTGGCCAATTCCATAAAGCCTGAATACTGGAAAAGTTACTGATTTCGCGAATCTGTCAAGCACATACGTGACAAGTGCGTCCGAGCCACTTTTATCAAAGTCGCCGAAAATAACGCCAGAAACCGATTCAAAGACTTTTGTTTGCTTCAAATGATCGAGACTTCTTTCCAAACGATACGCTGCTTCGCCAGTTTCTTCTAGAAATAGAATCTTCCCGGAAGGATTCACTTGCCATAGGGTTCCGATGCTGGCTTCGACCAACGTCAAATTTCCACCTACAATCGCTCCCTGCAATCCATCTTCAAAACCTCCAGTTTCATCGAGACGAGTTAAGGTCGGCAAGCTAGTAGTTTCCACTCGTCCAAAAATTAAATCCAACAGTGTTTGAAGTGGTGCTTCTTGTTGCAAGTTCTGTACCGTTTCATTCAGCGTCTGACCATGCATTGTCTCCCAGCCATATTTATGTTCAAAGTACAAGTGGAGGGCAGTAATGTCACTGAATCCAATCAGTAGCTTTTGGGCCAATGTATCTGGAAGTTCAGCTTCGAGATAAGGTATCAATCGAATACACCCAGTTCCGCCCCGGATGCACCAAATCAGTTTGATTTCATCATTCAAAAGGGATGAGATTAGGTCTCGGGCTCGAAACTCGTCCGTGTTGGAATAAAATGGTTCTGATGGATCGTAGATGTCTTCCGAAATAACGGGAATCAGTTCTAATGACTCGATGAAAGACACAATCAACGGTAAATTAGATGCGGCTCCTTGTCCTCCAGGAGCAATGATTCCCACTTTATCTCCGGGATTAATATTTCGTTTTCTTAATTTATCAGCCATTTCAAAGGAGAGAATTTGCTATCACACCCACTATACTGGTTCAACTAATCATACTCCGAAAAGTGCCACTATTAATAAATTGACGCGAACAGGAGCAAGTTAAACTCAGCACAACTAAACAACGAAATATTTCTCTCTTTTTTATAGTTGGCCTCATTTACTGATTAGAGTCTGTAATTGCTTTTGCCCTCAACATCTAATTACTAAAAAAAAGAAGTAGATTGCAATGCTCATATTTAGAGAGCATTTTTCCTCTGATAATTCGTGACAGGACAGCAATTAACTCTAATGCGGATTACTGCAAAAATCTGTTTTGAGTACACATGACATGGCTGTGCGACTTCCCTATCACTGATGTACTGAAAGTTCATTGAACCTGTTTACCGTTAATTCGGTAGACTCTTTTTGTGCATACCAATTTTACCAATGGAACTTATTCCAGCAGATCGATTGTTTGATGTTTGGGTAGTTAGTACAGACCAGACTGGTTAAATAGTAAAACTGGTTCAGGCTAAAATAAGCAGGTAGGTACGCATAATACATCTTACAAAACAAACAATTGCATAAAAAACCAACACATTAGATTCAGCCCGATCAACAGGATTTTGCTTTATTTAGTTAACGTGTTTGTTACTATTTGTGATTTAGATAGCAGCACATGTTTGGATTTTACAAATTACATATTTTGTTTCGAGCGTTCTACGCCATATAATAACGAATGCTTAACTTAGAAGGCACTTCAGGAAAATCATTCCTTGACTTTGAGATTAGATTCAATAGTTGCAGAAAAACGGATATTAACATGAACTAACATTATTTTAGAATATTAATTCAAAGTGGATCCAACACATACATTTCACTTATTTCACTATACGACTTCTGGACCGTTAACACAACAATACGCTAATTTAGCTTATAATTATGCAGTTGTTACAAGTAATATCACATCTTGAAGAATTATTTGCTGCTTGCTGCTTTGGTTTGAGTTACTACGAAATTCAACCATTATTTGAGTAGTTTGAGTAAGAAAGTTTTGTTTTTAAAAGCAATACCACAGTCTAAGAGAAAGCTTAATTTCGCTAGTTATTTAATGTTTTGCAAACGTAAAGGCAACAACGGACCAACTATATTATGTACATTTGTAGATTAAATGCAGTGCAATGAAGACGCCTTATTCTGTTACGTATTTCTGAAGTGGACAATAACATCGTCCGTATAAATTCGTTGAGTGGAATCGTAAGTACTTACGTAGAAAATAAGACTAGAGTAAATAAAACCGACATGCTTGGACAAAGCTGTTTGTTTGTTCTTCGTATATTCTAGCTAAAGATGCTGAGATACTTAAGATCTGCACTTGATAATGATTCCTGACTCAACCAATGAATGATACTTTCGTAAACAGGAATGATAACTTATCTTCTGTAGTATATTGGGGATTAAGAAATTATAAGGTTGTTAGGTTGTTCCATGTTTCGTGCTTTCAAATATTCCTTTCTCGAAAAACGGAGAAAAAGCTATCAAAGAGGCTTTTATATTCGTTGAATCACAGTGGTGCAATGGGCAAGTTGGTATTTCACGACAAACTTGGATGAGATTTTTGAAGAACGTCTGAAACATTTAATAGGAAATGATTTAGAGAATTGTGTTTAACATTATGGAAATTACTAAATTTTTTTAATCCAAAATACCTCTAACAGTGGCTTCCGAATTCTGGCAATGGCTTCAGACTTTCTGCTGAAAGGGATGAGTTCTCTCCTAGGAAAAGAGATCTTGGCAACCTGAAAATCACAGAATACGAGGTAAACGTAATTCAGGCTAATTTGGATACGTAATGGATATCTGTTTCGCATTAATACCTTAGATCCATATCTACTCTTCATGTATTTGTATAAGTCCCGGATTCTGCTGAACCGCCGTAGAATTGACCATTTTTCAGTCGGAGTTATAATCAAGATTTCATAATCGTAATGCGTATTGTACCCGGCTCCTCGCAACATATAATTTAAAATGCAAATATCCAAGACACCTGGAATTACACCTTCACCTGTAACAAGATAATGTACAAAATAAGTTGATACTTCTGTGCTTGACAAGGACTACACTTACACAAGGCTCCACACAAATTTGGAATTTACCCTGATGCAGTGCTGACCAAATGCCAGAACCCATAGAAACCGATCGTGGTAGTCCAAGACCAGTATTCGGAAATCCAGATTCCTCGTCCTGAGGATGATAAAATACAGCCAATAATTGTGACTAAAAGCCTTTCTTTTGTTGGTGTTTGTAAAAGTTTTAAAAACTTACCGATCCGGCAGACCCAGCTCGGTTGTTCAAACCCCCTGGCATACTTCGACGACTAAGCATTGATATACAAAAACAATAGTATCAAAATTAGTAAAAAATATTACTAATACCATTTTGATACAAAAGCACTGAAAGTTACTTACAAATTCCGTCGAGATAGATTGGAATCAAGCAGGAAGCTAGGGTGCTTTCCAGCTTTTAGCTGTTCGAATATTTCTTGGAGTCGCTTTTCCACGCCTTGGTCCACAAGCATTTGAATACTGCAATTTTTTTTTAATTTTTAAAATTTCAAGGCACAATGTGTGATATTATGTAATTGCATCCGTGTTTGGAATAATCAGTATTTGGTACACCAAAAAAGAAGAAATGATTTATAGGAGAGTGAGAACTAGGAACTTACTGGTCCTCGGTATCCGTTACACTCGAAAGAGCTTCTGATTCATCTAGCTCACTGTCACCTCCCGGGGTAGTGTCTCCGTTCTTGTAGAATGAATACGTTGAATCATCATCTTCATATCCAAACCATCGCTGTTTTTCCCCATAATGAGATTCCAACTCCAAATAACGGGATCTTAAATCTTGTAAGAGCTAAAGATAAAGTAAAATACACTTATGAATCCACTAGCCACGGATAATCATATCACCGGACAATGCTGTACTTTCCTTACAGTCATTTGAATGTCCAGCTCTTGGGTTCCTTCACAGTCATTTTCTAAACACTCCAGTACAACTGACTTTTGATTATTGATTTGGACAATCAAACGCTTCAACTCCATTTCTGCTTCTTCATCAGATAATTTCATAATTGATGGTCTTGGACTTGGAGCAGCCGACAGTATAAGCTCGCTTTGGTCATTCATGTTCGCAGTCCCGTTAGATTTTATTGGACTCAAATCGTTTACCTGCATATGATTGCCTTTGCTAGGTTGAATTGGCGAAGATTCGACAGAAGGGTTTCCAGAATTTTTTTCACGTCGGTTAATCATTTCATCAGCGAGTGTTTCACCGGGCACAGCTCTAATGTAAAATGTTATGCAGGTTAGGACACATAATTAATTACTTACAAGAAAAAATTATATGCCTGGTCTATTGTTCTGTTCTCAATATGGCGGATTATAACGATTATGGATATATTTAACTATGTATTTCTCATTCTGAGATTAACAATTAGGGATGCTTACAGGTTTCTCAATTAAGCATGCGAATCAAATGAAGATTTAAATTAAATTACCTTTCAAAATCTGATTGATCAACGTCATAACCCTCTGTTGAATGCTCAATAATCGTCAATAGCTTCTGTTTACTGCTGTTGATGTGGGCAAGCTGGCTAACGATCAATTTCTCCTGACCAGTAATTAGTTCCAAGTCTGATTCTGTTCGTTCGATTTTATTTTGGCTCGCAACCATTCTGGAAATTCCTTGCTCAATTTCGTTGTTTAGTTCAAGAAGTCCCTTGTTCTACAAGGGTAAAACATCGGTGTAAGCATATGTTGGCAATATTAGGCAATTCATTATATACATAGTACCGAGCAAACATAAATACACGCACTAACCAGATCAGCAAACTTAGTTCGGTAATTTTGGAGAATATCCTCGGAGTCTTTTAGCTTTGATTTGCTGGATTTGTATTCTGATTCAGCACTAATGGTATCCTCTACAACTTTGTTTTCATTATCTTTCAGAGCTTGTCGCTCGGTTTCTAATTCTTTCAACCGGACAGGATCTGTGCACTCGTCTATCTGACTGGTCACAGCCTTCGAAATATGAACAATCATAATTTACAAGTGTAATTTCAAGAATAACGAAAGCAAATTTCAAAGAATTGAATACCTTAAGCTTTTCAGAAAGCCCGTCTTTACGCTTGGCGAGAGAAGCCATTGTCGTGTTCCTCCAGTCCTCAACCTTCCTTGCTTGTTCGTCTAAATAGGCTTGAAACTGTACTTCTTCCATAAGTAGTATTGGTCTTAAATCTTCGTTTGGCCTGCCTAACCGTTCCTGTAGTTCATCATTTAAAACATTGACCCTCTTAGCAACGTCCTGCTCTTGTTTCTCATACGTAGTTTTGAGAGCTTCTACTCTCACTGCTTCAGCCTCAATCTTAATTGTGGCAACATTGTCGAACGTGAGAGGTTTAAATCGGAAATTGGGCACATCACACGAATAATGCACAACCAGAAGACGCAAGCAGGAAAACCGAAAACGAAATTAAAAGAAAATAAAGACAATTAGTATGGAAATGAGCTCGCCACACGAAATGATAAGAGAATTTAGTACAAACTATACCACGATAACTAGCAGCTAAATATACAAAATTACCTGTTTCATTTCTTCATCTACTTCCCATTCCAGCAGTTCACGCCGCTTTTTCAAATCCGCTTCTTTTGACTGAAGACTGGCGAGTGTATCTTGCTCTTGTTGTTCCAAGCGCTTCCAGTCCTCTGCCAGACGCCTACGATGTGCGGCGTATTCGTTTTCTAGCTTGTGTTTACGCTAGATATACGATTAGCGTTATTAAATAATATATAATGGACGTTGGAATTAAAAAAATATTCTCTCTCCTTTAAAATACATCGACACTGAAAAGATTCAACGCAACGGAAATTGGAAGTCGCAAAACTTGGACGTCCGTCGTCATCTGCACACCGTCACTTGTGCGCGAGCCAGTTGAGCGCGGTCAACTGAGAGCGGCGTCATTTGAGCGCGGCCACTTGAGAGCCGTCACATGAGCGCTATGTCTTATTACTAATTTTTTGTCTAACTATGAGATTATTTAGGTTAGGTCAGGTTATAACGTGCTGAAGCAACTGGATTCCGACGTCTGTACGGTGTAGCCCCCGCAGGGTAAGGTCGGGCTGTGATGGCACTCAATTGGCGGCGCTCAAGTGTACCGCTCTCATGTGACCGCGCTTAAGTGACTCGCGCTCAAGTGCCCTCGCTCAAGTGGCTCGCGCTCAAGTGCCCGCGCTCAAGTGACGTAGAGTCAACTTGGACATGGCGGACAAAAATAAAACATAGCTCATAGCTTCTAAATTCTCTAATAATAGAACTCTGACATGGTTTACGTATTTACACATGATAATTCGTAACGACACCATGCTACATAGTTCCTAGTACATTAATTTTATATTTTTGTATCGTAAAAGCCGGATAAGATGGTCTTACCACTTCCAGCTCCTTCTGGGCTAACTGAATATCAGCGCTTTTATTTAATTGTTCAGCCTTCCAAGCCTCCTCCTTTTGTTGTTGAAGTTGCTGAAAAATATAAGTAACAACTAAGTTAGCCTCGCAAATTCCACACACTTATAAGAATTTGAACATGACTGCTTGGAATACAAACAATACCGATACAGAATATATATCAACTAGAAACATACCTGATATGTAAATTTTTGCTCTTCTAAAAGTTTTTTCTGTTGCAGTAGTTCTTGACTTTCCTTTTGCAAACGCGTTTCTTCGGCTTCAAGTTGTTTTCGTTTCTCCTCTAAGGCTGTATTTTCTTCCCTGAATTTAAGCATTTCAATAATAATTAAACGCAACACATCTGTGTTTTGGAGCAGCGTGTACATTACCGGAAGATCAGATTCAGATATTCGTCAAAAGTTTAAAACTAAAAAATCACCGCAACAAGTTCAGAATTGATTACTAACCCGATTGCTGTGGAATTTAAGTACTCCGACAGGTCTGTGACGGACCTACTGAGGAATGATAATCGACTTTGATTTAAATTAGTGTTCGATGTTGATCCTTCCCGACGAAGTTTCTCGGCTTCGGCTGGATCATTGTACCGGAACATGCTGGTTCGACCAATTAATATTACACAACCTGAATCCAAAGCAGAATTAGACATCGCAAGCTATTACCTTAAGACTTTCAACACTGTTGACTACTATTAAACACGTCATATTTCAATAAAGTATAACAAATGGCATTATGTTTAAGCAGAATAGTGCACTGGAAAAATACCTTGAAAAAGCCGAGTCGGTTTATCAATAGGTTGCCCGTTAACAGAACATAAAGCTCCATTAAATGGAACAAGTGTTGCAACGCCGGACTCCAACATAATACTACAATGTTGCGACTCTAATCCCAGTCCCTTTAGCAGAATGTCATGCTTGTTATTTCCTTCTTCTTCAGACCCAATTTTAGTTTCACCCTCCTGTGCAAATATAATGATACATAAATATCACGAGAACAAGAATTGAAATAGAACGAAAGTTTTTTCTTATTCCACCTTTAGGTGATACAACGTGATGCCTGTGCTCAGTAAATCATCGTCAATTCCAATGAGATGTGGCATTTGAGAATCAAGCACCACTCCAGTTCCCGCTTTTCTTAACGCAAGGTCCTTCTGTTCCATCAAGATCTTTTGAGTTTCTTTCCATTTTTCAGTCCATTCTTCCGTCAAACTCTTTTCCTTGGCTTCTTTCTTATGAAGTTCTTCCAATACTTCTGGTCTTGCCACGACGTTCTTACGAAGATAACAAATACAAACAAGAACTATGGTTAAAAATAATATACAGGCAAACATTTCGTCTTAATATTGCATTCAGTAGTCTCCAGTTTAAACTGTCAAAGGTCTGGCTATAATTTTCAAGAAATCATTAAATTAGCGTGGGGTGTAATCCGAAGCCCGCTACCCAAACAAAAAGATCAATACCATAGTGTTGTCTGCGCAATTAGGAACTAGAAATTGTCTCCAAAAGTAGTGAGTTAAAGCACATCTTGTTCGGCGTCATTTATGAGAATAACAGATTATAGATTACGTTAACACTTTTAGTGCCGCTTGCGCTTGTAAGTACGGATATACGATTACCGGAATAGAGGGTGGTAAGTGGTAAGCGAAACAACCCTATCTGTTCCCTGCATGTTGACGTTACGTGGGATTAGATAAGACCCGTTTTCCAATACGAAACAAATAATTCTGCTTTTACTTAACCCAAGGCACGAGTGTGACAGAGTGGTAAATGATAAACGATAAACCTCTTATGATGTGATAACAAAAGAAATAACTTACATCATCATTGCTGCCAAGCTTCAGTTTTAGTTTGTCGATCTCCGCTCGAAGCTCGCGAATAAGTTTAACGTTTGGATCTTCGTTGATAGTTGGTTTATTAATTATGTTCTTCGCTCTATTAGCGTACCTTAGCGTACTGAGTGTTTCCCCATAATTACAGTCTGCCGGTGAAATAGCTAAATATAAAAATGATGCTAGTATACACACTGCCATGATAATACGAAGATAATAAATATGAAAAACTTTGAATTTTAGAATTCTTACTGGCTATCATTATGGTCTTAGCGTTTCCTCCCAGTGAATCTTTCAGCAGCCAAGTTAAGACCGAGTCCCGGTATGGAATAAAAGTTTTATGTGAATTGTTCTTGTTTTGCTGAGCTTGCGAGAATTCAGCTAACGCTGAAATTACTGAGCCCAGTGTTACAAGAGACTTATTGATGTGAGCTCCTTCTTTGAGTCGTTTTCCAGTTGCACCCGAAGCATCGGCTCTTTCACTGAAAATTTTGACAATTTGGAATTCAAAACACGGCATAATGTTTAGAGAAGAAAATGCCCATAATTAATTCTGAGTTAATTAGTTACCTTCCAGCCAAATCGACGAGGTGTATCTTCGACACAGTTTCAGCTGGCAGACCGTCAACAAAACTCGCTTGACTAAATGTCATCGTGAAAATAGCGTGACTTCGTGAGCTGACATCGTTCATATTAGTACTGGCAGTTGTCCTATTTGCATTTCCTCGATTCATTACATCTTGTATTCCGGCGTAATTTGTTACAAGGTGTTTGGACAATTCTTCTACGTAAGGTCCATGCCTCGGATGCTCTCGAACCCGCAGGCTGTGAGTCTGGTCCCTGGTCAGTAAGTCTTTAACTCTCTCATTATAAATTTCTAGATAGCTGACTTCGGTGCTGTAGGTGGTCCCGTTTGCTTTTCCTTCGCTCATTCTATTAAACATATCCTGCAATATAATGATTCACATTATTATGAGCAGGACGAACTGAAACACTGAAAACTTCCAGTTTCATTGTCATAGACCTAAAACTTACTAGGCAAATGCGTGGAATGAGGCCTTGATCCTCCTGGAATAAGATAAGCTCATTAGACATTTAAAAAATATAACTATAGTTCTGGGTTATTTAAAGCAAAGCATGTACCATGAAAACTTACCAATGGAGTTTGAGAGCCCATCATAGTATGCGTTTTCCCACTGCCAGTTTGACCATAGGCAAACACACAAGCATTATAGCCCTGGAACGCATTTCCAACAACATCCATGCCTAAATCTTTAAAAACTTGTTCTTGTGATGCGAAATGTGGATCCTTCGAATCATATGACCAATATGAATAATCAAAGGTGAAGTCTTTGTATTTTTCTCGGGAAGCATCTCCTTCTTGTTTCGTGACATGTGTTAGCTTTAAAAACAATTGAAATATTACATATTATTACATATTGTAATATTATATTATAATATTACATTATTGACATTGTCTGGGGTGTATATAAAATATCAGATGCGGTCTGCGATTCTAGAGGAAGCTATTTATTTACCGCTTATGAGCAAAACTGGATAAGCGTTTTATATTCATGTTCAATGGGAATGGTACTAGTAATTATAAAGTTAGACTCTGAAAATCACATAAAATACAGATCTATATCATTGAAGTTAGCTCTACAAAGAACGAAAGCAGAGCATGCACATTAATGATTTTGAATGTCTTAAATCGCAATAAACGAAGCAGAACGATAAATAGATATGAACAAGGTGTAAAACCAGAGCCGCGAACGACACGTCTCGTTATTAAAAACCCAGGTAATACGAGCAGGGCCTAACTCTAGTGTTACAAAGCTCTTGTCAACCGCCATGAACATCGAAAACATGGACGTTCAAGCCTCTTGTTTTGTATTGCTCGTGCACACGCTGCTTTTGAGGTAAAACGTGTCAACGGCCTCGTCCGGCGTCAATTGAGCGCGGATCCGGACCAATTGAACGCGGACCCGATTGAGTGCGGTCTGATTGAGCACTGTCAATTGAGCGCCAGGCTCTATTGCTGATTAAATATGTGTTTATGATATTATTTTAGTTAGGTTAGGTTATACCGTGCTAAAACGACTGGATTCCGTCGGTTGTACGGTCTAGCCCCTGCAGGGTTAGGGCGGGTAGTGGATGAGCTCAATTGGGCCTGTGCTCAATCGGGCCGGCGCTCAATTGACGGTGCTCACCTGACGGCGCTCAATTTTCACCAGGCATAAATAACTTTAAATTCTCACTATTACTCCGGAATAGAAAGAAATTTGATGCATAACAATACTAAAGTGTAGCTTACCTTACTATTACATATTCGAGTTTTCTTTCCTTCCATTTCAATAATTGAAGCAGCATTCATGTCCAATTCCCTGCAAATATGACATCAAAAATAGTGATGAGGTGAATAGTGAATACATCAGAGTAATAATATTTAATACGTAGCATTATAACTTATCCTGTAAAAAATATACCTAACTTAGTCATAATTTGACAGCAGCTATTAACCCTTTCTGGAGGGCTGGCCCATCCGTGGGACAAATCTTGACGCATTGAAAATCGCTTGAGAGCAGAGAAACCATGAGAAGAGCTTGCCAGCTCTCTCTCCTGTGTCTCGAGTTTCCCCAATGATTTTGACTTGCTCTCTTCCCCCGCCCATAACTTTTTTCAATTTCAACCTAGCGGGCTAAAAGTTACGGCATTCGATTCAGCGTCTCAAGGAGCCCCTGTTCGCTGAAAACTGGCCTCCTAGCGCGAAATTTAAGCTTTGATGCAAAAAAAATTCAGTGCAAGCCAGAGAAGAGCTTAGAGTTTTTTGCAAACTCCAAACTCTCGCTAAAAATTCGGCAAATGTGCAAACTCTTCTAGCCTTCTCTGGCTTAAAATAATTTGGTAAGTCCAAAAAACTCCCCTCCACAAAAGGTTAATGATCATGGATCTGACTTAATTTGGAATTTTCAGGGTCAAGCCAGCCAATATTCCGACACTCGTTGTATCTGTGTATGCCCAGAACCGAATCTCGTGGTCAAAGACGTGAAGCTGACTACGAACAGGACAATTTACATTCCTGCGGTCACTCCTCCCCCTAGTGAATGGTTAGTTCAATCGTTAATGTATTAGCTAGTCCATAAATATTTGAGTAAGTAATCTCAATTTTAAATTCAAATTTTCTTGTATCTCTGCAGCAATTGTGAAAATGTAGTCGTTCCAAATATCCGTACAATTCTCAATGGCAAAGAAGGAGAGTTCTGTCCCAGGTGCAGCTGTAAATACAGTCGTCGGAACACAACTATTATTCAGGTAATGAAGAGAAATCAATCCCTGGAATATATGAATGCTACAAGTTGTAGTAATAATAATGGCGAACTTAAGTTGAAATATCTGCTATTGGGGCGTACATGTGTGGAAGTCTTCATTTATTCTTTGTGCAGTTCGATTATTTTTTCTTATTAAAACCCCAAAGTTTTTGTAGCTTAAGGTTTTCAATAAGTCGATAAGAGCATTTTGAAAGCACTCTTGAATATGTAAACCGTGTAGGTTTGTTAGTCGGTCATTCGGAGTTATAGACGTCTCATTATTATGATTATTGTAGACGCTTGGCCAATTCACCGTTGCATGAATACCAAATACGAGCTGAGCACTATTTGTTGATGCTTGGATTCTGGCGTAACCTAACCTAATATAACTGATCTTGAGCCTGATCTAACTGGATTAAAAGTACTTTTTGTACCCATTTATCGGGTTAAGCCTACTAAGATCCGTCTTCCATCAATTGACGAAGTTTTAGAATAAAGTATCAAAAAATAACGTCGTTGTTGTGTGAAGTATGACTTCAATGCTGTTTTTACTTGTAATAACTGGTCTAATTGAGCCATTGATCGGTTCTATTGCTGCATCTCATCAATACTTGCCATATGATACTCATTGCTGCTGATTTGCCCATAAAGAGCTGTTGGTATCAAGGTGAAAGAGATAATACGGATAATATTCATGGAATTTAATGAGTGCTGTTCTGTTTCACGCACACAGGTTGTGGTCATTATCGTGATTTGGATTGTGTCACTGCTAATGATCTACATGCTCTTCCTGATGTGTTTAGAGCCTTTGCTAAACAAAAGAATCAAGAGCACGGCCTACACGGAGCACACGAATGAAGATGTAAGACACATTTATTCACAACTTGATTCTTATTTTTTAATTCTCAAGTAGAGAATCCTTGGTTTCAATGCCTTTAGGAGGAGGGAGCGGGTGAGGGATCAACTGGAAGCAGAGCCTCTCATACCATACGCATGACAACAAGCCCGGGTACGGATATTTTA
>VNWX01000109.1:0-32443 GCA_009869905.1 Ceratophysella communis
AGATAGAGCCACTTTTTGGTGCCTATGGCGGATATGTGGTTCTGGTTCCAATTGATATTACGCATTAAGTAAAGTCAGGATTTCGTTGTGATTATTGATTTTGGTTTGGCTGGAATGCTGCGGAGTGCTTAAGAGAGGCTGGTGCCCAATGGACGCGAGTTGGACTCTGGAGAGAGCGGGAGTGCAGGAGGGAAAGTTGTGGTGGTGCGGAGAGAAAGAGAGAGAGAGAAATAACGGGATTCTAATGGTCATAATTACAAGAAGATAGTTTATAGCACCCATCAATAGAAGGTGTTGTCCTCGAACAAAGCAGCCTTCTGTGTACAGACCTTCGAGAGCTACAACAAAAGAAGAGACTGACACATGAGGTTCTCACAAAGTACTCTTATACAGAGGCTCCGAAAGAGGTCTCGGCTCTAACACGTCCACTAGCGTACATACATAATAACTAGGCCCAAACAGTAGCTACGAGAGGGAGAAACTCCAATTAACTAACAGTACAGTAGTAGTCGTCGTCTTAATACGCCTAAATACTAAGTCCATCACTAGGCATTAGCATAGAGCTAGGAGAGTGCCAGGGCGGCTCTAAGAATAGGCCCCACTCTGACAGTGACTAATGTGACAAAGATCATTTTCTAGGAGCTCGAGTCGTGCTGAGTCGTTAGCCCATTCCGCTAAGTCATACTTGGGGAGTACAGAGTATATTATTACTTTTCAAAACAACAGACTGACTTCACTCCGCTAAGCCCATTACGTTAGTCATAATCTCGACTAATACAACTAGAGAGAGGAAGTGGAACGCCAATGTTTCTTCCGTGTCGCTGCCACTGATGTGGGCTCGCAGAGATACAATAGCGAAGACCAGGCTAATTTAAGAACTAGACAAGCTATTTGCTCTATTTTATTACATTACCACTACCTAGAGGTTATACTTATTATTACCATGAAGAGGAGTCGGGGGATAATAAGTCTTGGAGCGAGGCTACTCTCCAGTAGCACTGACTGAGACAACCATGTCTCGACAACAACAGCCTCGTGGCACGGGGATTTATTTTCGGCTTGACTCAAGAATTCGTTTAGAGCAAAACAGTTCTACCCTTCCTGTCGACTCCCCAAAACGAAGCACCCGTCTGCATAATCGGCTTCAGTTTCAATTTCTATTTTCTACTGCATCTCCACAAGTCTCTTGTTGAAGCCTCCCCTCTGACAACAACCCCTTGTGCTCTTCATGTCACAATTCTCACTCAGCAAACACCTGAGTCCTCTCAAGAAGAGTGCCGTCGTCTATTTGGCAACTAAATCACTCGTATCAAAACTAAAATTAACTCCTGCAAACGGGCTAGTCAAGGAGAAGCGGAGCAAATACTCATTTCATAAGCATTTCTTGCAACAGGGACTTTCTCCAATAGATCTCACAATCAGTAATTCAATTCTAATCGAAACCTAATTGGGCCAAATTGTTGGTGCTAGGAAACATGGGCACTTGAGAGCAGAGCATGAGGTACTGCAGGGTTAGGGAAATGGAAGTTTTTAATGATCTCCCCAGCATATAATACAAGAGACAGGAGTCTCTTGAGGTGAGCGGAGCTGAAGTGCCTGAATTCATCACGCGTCCCCAGGAGCCCCTCTGATGCCCTTCTGCCTCGTTGGCCCTGAGTCCACATGAGACACCCGTCTCAAACAAACATATTACCCTCATTTCACTTATGCAAATAAATACTAGAGCCAGCATGTTTTCTCCGCATGCAAAATGCAAAAGACCCTGCCCTCAACTTTTCACCCTCTCTTCTTCAGCACGGCTTGGCCGTCGTCGCAGCGGAGACAGAAGTCAGTCGCAATTTTGAATAGAAAACTCAGAGAGTCGTGAGTCTGTCCATATCCTTGGCTCCCTTTCTCTCACTCCTCACCTATGACAGCTTCCTAGGCTTTTAGCACATTAACCTGTCATCGGAACAAATGCTTCAGCTTTGATACCCGCTCCAGCCTCAGCTCTCATGACTGATAGACCCCGTTCCTTCCAACTCAACGACTGTAATGCAATACCAGAAGTCAGCAAAGCACTTGTCTAAAAAACGAGCAACGACTGCTGAGCGGAGGACTGCGGCCGATGCAGGTGGTACTCTGTGCATTGATATCATAATTTTGAATGTCGACTAATCACCTGACCTGGGTGGCATAACGTGACCTTGGAAACCCGGCTGGCCAGCATAGAAATTGTGGCTTAAATAGTAGTAAGGAGCTGAAGGAGGCAGAAATTCGTTTAGCGGAGCGGGGAGTCGAGAGGGAGTGTTTGGGGGTAGCGGGCTGTTGAGTTATTCATAGACATGCAGTCCATAGTTAAGGGGGACGGCGTGCGAGGTTGTGGGCCCGCTGCTCTGGAGCACATACTATCTCCTCAATCGAATCTGGGTCTCACACATAAAACATGGGCTGTCTATATGCCCCATGAATTATTCATGCCTCTTTCCATTGACAACAAATCGAATTGAATAAATGAACATAACAGACAATTTGGAGAGAGAGACGGAAGACGGGTTTCTCTTGATTACATGAGCCATGCATATTTGAGCATGAGAAGTTGTCAGGCAGGAGCTGAGGACTCCGTTTAATGAAGACTCTCTGTCTCTACAGAACATTTCAATTTTCTAAGGAAAGGTGACTGACTCTCGGAACTAAATAATACAGACTGTCACGTTGTGGCCAGAGCAGAGAGCGGAGCAGAAGCTTCTTCTGAACAGCCGTCGTCGTCGTGCAGTGAAGAAGCTCGAGAAAATCATGAGGCAGGATTTCCCTGGGCCCGGCATCAAGAAGCCCTGCTCGTCTACTTAATCTTAATCTTGAGCAGAATGATTTAAGGGCGAGGAAAAGGAACGGAAACATGCAAGTTGTGTAGTTTTGTAGTCGGAGAGAGAGACCATGTCGAGACCATTGTCTTTACACGAACCAAGCCTGGGTCTCGAGTCTCAACTCCAGAAAAACCTTCATGCACACTCGCCGGTACGATAACCGAAAAAAGTACAGAGCCGAAAACCCGGTTTTCGCCTTCTTTGGATGAGTTATGTCAGGGCTTTGCTAATGCCGTTCTTGTATGCATTAAGCCATCTTCTCGGAATCTCCATTATGCATGCCCTCTGCTTCCACAGCCCTCCAATCCTATGCCCTCCAATAACAAATTAAATCGAATGAAGTTACGACTTGAAGACAAGACAGAGGCCGTTGATTAAGCCGTAAGTCCTCTCTTGGCACGTGGACTGGGACTGCTGAAAGTTCTGTCCGAGAAAGGTTTGCTGGCAGGCGGGGTGAATTTATTGAGGAGAGTCCGTGCTCGAGCCTGCTTGAAGAGATTGTGAAATTACGACTAGAACACTGAGTCAAGATTTTAAGTAGAAGAAGGGGTCTGGAATCGATTTGGAGAACAGAGCCAAGCCACGAAATCTCCCTTTTCACAAAAGTCGAAATCCATTCCGAATTTCCATTTGAAATCTGTGGAGAGCGGAGTTGTTTCCCATCAGGAAGAGCTTATTGCCTTCGCTCCAGGTCCTGGAATGCGAGGACTTATGACAGAACATCTCCCGTGTCTTCGAGCCCAGCACGAGAGCTTCAACTCACTCCAAGAAGCAAGTCCAATCCGCTCCCATTGTTTTGCCCACGGATGTCAAAACAGAAGAGGGCTCTCTTCTCCTTGCTGCCATGTGTCTCGCCTCCAGTCAGAAAACGTGGTGGAATTCTATCAACTCTCAACTCCTAGTATACAGATTTGTGGATCATCATGGAAGAGTAAGAGAGAAAGAGAGTTTAAGTCTGGGTGCTTTCTCCAGCCGAGCCCTGCTCCACGCTAAATGGAGCTGAGTTGGTAATAATTCGGAATTTGAATGAAAGACTAGGCCAGGACTCTGCTCAAGACTCCCACTTTCAATTTATGTTATCTTTTCCAAGTGAGAGTAAAAAGTTTTGAAGAGAGAGTGAGAAACTCCTTTTCCCGTCCGCTCCTCGACCTCCTAATGATTCGTGACAACACTGAGCTCAGGCCGAAGCCACGCTTTCACTCCAATCTTCTCCTTTCCCTGCTCTGGCCCAACTCAGGGAATACAGATTAAGACCCGAATAATAGGGCCATGCAGCCAAACAGCTGAGCAACTCTATTCCAACTTTCATTCAATTTAGATCTCTCTTCAGTACAACTCAGGCCGAAGCCATGCTTTCACTCCAATCTTCTCCTTTCCCTGCTCTGGCCCAACTCAAGGAATACAGATTAAGACCCAAATAATAGGGCCATGCAGCCAAACAGCTGAGCAACTCTATTCCAACTTTCATTCAATTTAGATCTCTCTTCATTACATCGAGGGTTGCACAAAGGGGTTCAATAGTCGACTAACCAAAAAGTTATATTTTCTCGTCAAACCATGACATAAAGCATGTACCGTTGAAGCCCAAATGATTCGACTTGGCTACATGTCCATACGATACCAAATCGGATTCAAAGCAGGATTTCAGTGGTGAAATTTTCTGCTTGGTTTCCAACCCTGTTTCGCTACTCGAACTTCCCGAGAAAAGGGCAGTTGAGAGGGAGAAGATGGCAGACGCTTTTCAGGTGCCTAGTCTTAGTGGTTCATAAAGTGTATCTAGGTATGTGCTGTAACGTACAGACTTCCCACCCACACCCGTGTGCCTCGTATCTGATTCTGGCTTCGCTCCGATGCGGTAAGGCAGACGGTCACGCCTCATTTAAGAATTCTCCTTTCCCATTCCCTCTCGCCTCAGAAATAGCAAAATAGTGCTTCTGCTCTACTGTGACCAAATTGTGTTGGGACCATGCCCGCTTCTCCTTTCCTAGCCCATTGACGAAATCCGTCTCTTCATCACGAAACGAGCCTAAGCCCTTAACGTCTTGTTTGTTTTTGGTATAATAAAATAATATAGCCTCGAGTGGAAAATTAATAAAACAAACTTTGGCGTGTGGTGGGGGATAGAGTTGCTTTGCAGCATAACGCCAGGGTTGGTGACAACAGGGTTCTCAGCAGCTCCGGCTTTTCGTCTTTTCAGAAATTTGAAAACCCTGGCTCTATCCTCACTTAGCTTTTGCTTATAGGGATTCCAGTGGGGATTATCAGTTACATAGCCTGGGAGTCCTTACTTAAGTTAGCATATAGACAAGAGGAGGTAGTCGTAAAATACTTAATTGCAATCCGTAAGTAGAAATGAAGGGCGCTGTGCGCTTTGCTTATTTGGTAGACGTTTCGTTTTAAATGCACTGAATCACGTTGAATTGATTTGAGTTGTGTGTGGGGGGTGAAGAGTGATTTGTGTGATGGTTGCATTCACAGTTTCATAGAGTAGAGACAGTCGAGCGGATAAGGTAGGCATAAATGGGTACCTGTTGGATAAGGGAGACCAAATCCAGCGTAGCCACTATATCCACGTCCAGCTGCATACGCCGCGTAAGCCGCTGCAGGGAAACCTGGGAGGAGGCAAGAGAAAGAGAGTCAATTAAATGGGCTCGGACCGACGGAGCGTATGCTTTAAATAAATATTTGCTTATGACTAAAGCCAAGTTACTAGAGACGGATAGTACAATGAAAGTAACTATGGAGTGGCGGGGTGGTGGTGGTTGGTGATGTGGTGGGGAGAGTAGAGGGACTCCAAATTCCTCTGAACAATTAGGCGCATGAGAGGGGCAGTTTTGGGGAAAGCGAGTTCAAAGAACACTATGACCCAACACCAGTGAAAACCAAAGAGCACAAATTGGTCAAGCGAACTACGTGGGCTAGCGTACAATATAGTATAGTGACTCTGTGAAGTCTTCCATAGACCCAGAGCCCCGTCTCATCACGCTCTACGGAGTTAGTCGTGGAGGTTGACATACAGCAGCGAACAGGAGCACTCGGTCGTCTCTGGACTCGACAGTTATTTTCAATTCCAATTTCCACCTAATTCTGTGTCTCCAGGTCCGACTGGCCCACGTCGAACAGAGCCGCGGCCTTTTAATGGTCGTCATAAATCCCATTCCGCCCTGACAACCTGGCCTCGACTCAAGAAAATCGAGCTTGGGGAAGAAAGGAGATAATTAAAAATTGTCAAGTGGACACAATTATGAGTCAACCACAGAAAGCCCAAGGGATCCAATAAATCCCCACAAAATCCAACGTCGTAAAGACGCTGGGGAATGTGCGGACTCAAGCAGAGAGATTCGACAGCCTCCGCCAAGTCTCTTGCTCCCGGTGGTCAAGTCGGCTGCTGTATGTAGTCTCCGACACGCGAGCCAGCAAGCCAGAAGAGAGCGGGGTTCAGTGGGTGGGTGAGAATGAGAGATGCTGAGAACATGCCTCGAGGAAAGTAGGACAGAGGCCTCGGAGAAAGGTAAGGTAGTTTCTTATTATTACACAACCGTCCTCAACTACGAGTGAGGCTAACTGTTTCCTAAATAGAGTGACTACAAGGATAGGAACTACGTTTTATTTTAGAATTCCAATTTAGTTGGACTAGGAAATGAAGGGACTACCCGGAATACTCAATACGCCTTCCACCGCTCGCTCTTTCAGACTTTCTCCGAGGTTAGACGATAAAAAAAGAAACTTTTTCATGAGAGCAATAATTCTTAATTTTCCCCTTCAAACAAGAATAAGAGCAGGTCATCAGAGGACATATGACTCAAAACTTTTCACAGAGTCGAGCGACGGAGGTTCTGGAAAGTGTAGCGGGTACTCCCATCACTTATTACGACTAGATCTAGGCTAGAGCTACGGACTAGATGCTACATGTCAGAGATGAGGGACTAATATTCAGATCGCATTACATGACCCAGCACGTTCTGTTTGTCTCGACGAACTCATAAACCCCCAGTCCTGCTTTTACTACTACACGTCCTTCTCACAGGAGACTTGGTCAGACTTTCTCCTCGGTTAGGCCGCTACCCTCCTCGGCCCGTCATGTAATCCATTTACAATACACTGAGCCGATTTCTTCCAAGCGGTTTCACAGCACGATGCTCTGCGTTCAATTCCAAGACGCAGCAGAGCCCAGACAACATTGAATATTAGGGTTTGTGCTGAGTCGAGAATGCGAGCTGAAGACTACGCCCGTCACAATAACAACTACGACAACAAGAATATGAATCAAAACCAGTTTAATAGTGACATACCATCAGGCAACGCTCCCAAAGACCACATTAAATCTATAACAAGGCGAGCGGCACAAAGGAAAAAAGAGACAAATATAGAGTCCCAATCAATAAGTCCATCATTATGTATGTCACCTTGTTGGGCGTGTGTTCTTTCTCTTGACTACAAACTAAGTGGACTACAAACAATATTGAGTTGAGAATCAAACAAAAAAAGTAAAAAACAAAAGAAAAAACTGAGTTAAAGAACCAAGGAAAACGAACTATCAACTAAATAGACAAAACTCAGAAGATGAGACTATGAACAAGTACAGTTTTGAACTGAAAGAGTGAGTTTAGTAAGTACACAGTGACGAGACTAGGTTCTAGCTAGCTCAACTCTCACTACAATGTAAATAGAGGCTACTTCTGAGTTCTACAAGTTTCATAGGGCTACATGAAACTACGACTAGGTCGGAGGTGATGGAAGCTGGAGCGGAGGTGCCGAAGGAGGTGAAGCCGGAACCCAGGGGCTCAGCTGCCGAGTAGCCAAGAGTTCCTGTTCCAAAGACTGCTCAAGTTCAAGTGCCCTTCCCTTCTAGCGAGCGAAGTGATGGTCGTGGTGCGGTAGATGGATTGCCAGAGGACTCGCGTTTTAATATGCATTATACGATGAAGGCCTTGCATCTCCTATTCTAGTCATGTGTTTCCATGCCCTGGAGTCTCGACGGCCTCTGCCTCGCAGAAAAAGTTCATGTATAAATGAAGAAAAGGGAACTTTGTTCACGGCCAGGCAAGGAATTATGAGGAGAGTGAAACAATTGAATTTGAACAAACAGACCTTGTTAAAAAAACAGGCTTGGACTAAGTTTGGAGAGAAGTTTGAGACGGCGGATAAATTGGGGATGTGCTCAGGAGGAGAAAGTCATTTATGAGACGAGAGCAGAAAGTGTTTCGGAAATAAAAACAAAACAAAAGTTGGTGGAGAGGAGGAGTACAGGTCCTGGGCTTAATGAAATCGTTATCATATGAACACACGGCCTGAGACAACAGGAGTTAAGCACCAGCCTTCATCGTCATCCAATGCCAAGCTTCGCCTAACTTAAGTACAGAAGCCCAGCGGGCTTAGGTCAGAGCGTCCACATGACAGCAGTATGATAGGAGCTTGCATGCAGGGAGCAACGGTGGTGCAGATTTCCCTGTCTGGTCTCCTAGCCCAACAAAGAAGGAGCAGTCGGCAGAAGAGTGGCTTAAGGACTTTCTCCCTCGACTGGCTTTCTCCTCATGTCCCGAATTAGTCCTCTCATCTTTCTCGGGTAAATAGAAATCTGCTCGAGGAAACAAAGCACTGGGCTCAATCAGGGACGAGTCGCGGAACTGGGCCAAGAAGGCCAGGAAACGGGATACGACCTTGATCAAAGGAACACGACAGGGCGTGAGCGGAACTCTTGAAGCCAGAATGGCTAATGCCTGGCCAGCGTCCAAGGGTCCACGTAGCCCTTGTCACCAGGAGGAGCATAAAGATAGGATATCGTGACAGCTAGATTTATAGGGCTGGGATGGACATGGAAATCGGACCCATTGGGCCTGAGTACAAGGTGACCAAGAAAGGGGGTACTGAGGGATGGAACGGGTACAATTGCTGTACAATAAAATGGAAAATGGGCTAGAGAAAGTTACTAGGCAATTGGATCTTCGTCTTTCAGACCTTGTCAAAAATGGTATCTGTCATCGAATGCAACAAATTCATACGTTTTGGCGTATCTGAGTCGACACACAATACATAAAAATACACTACAGCGATGTACGGACAATGATCGTGATCAATATATGGAAATCTAATAAATGTCCGTATAAAGCTGTAATCCATGCTCCATGCCTGATTGGAACCCGTCACACGTCAAGAATAAGCACATTTGACGGGAGTCCAAGCCAACAAAGCGAAAAAAGACGTGGATCCAATCTGGTGAAAGTGCTGGGAGTGAAATGAGATGACAATGGAAAATCGTAGGAGAGAGGTGTGTGGGCGCGATGCATGCAAAGAGTTCTGTCTGTGCTTGGAGCGAAGTCATGCAGCAAGAGCGCTTCGACCTAGCTTTCTAGCAGAGCTTCCTGCCTTTTTTCTAGGCGACTAGCTACTACGATTAGAGGCGGACGTGGACGGAAGAAAGGAAATGAAAAGTCGACAACAAATGAGAAGGGAGAGACAGAGACGTTGACCTGGTATGAATACAAACGGCAGCAGGCAAGGCAATAAGAGTATCAAGTGAAGATTACTGATCAGGTTTATTTGAGTCAGTCTATACAAGGACACGAACTAGCTACGATACTTTTTTTTTTTGTTTTTTTTTTTCAGAGATGCTCACCTAACTACGAGCACAACGCTAGCCTACACAACAAGAGGAGAGTCTCTGAACTAAAGTTAATACGATAGACTTGGCTTAGAAGCTAACCTCTTTTTCGCACTACAGTGATCAATATGGGGCGGGTCAGGAGAGTAACAACGGCTGACCGTGGCCCCGAAGAAGGAAAAAAAAACTCAAAAAACAATTCTGTTATTTTTCTCTTGCGTTTTAAACGATAACAAAGTTGGTAAATTACACAAGTACACGGAGCGGACTGGAGTGAAGTCCAGTTTTTTTTTTTTGGAAACTCACACCTACGTAATAAGATTAGTAGTAGTGGCCTACAGAGTACGGCAACACATTAGACTCACATGATAAAAATAAAGGAACAGACGAGTAAATATAGTAAATCTAATAATCATGTATGTAAATAAAATAAACTGAAAGAAAAGAAGAAAAAAATAAAAGATATTTGGTAACATCATACATCATCAACAAGAGACAAGAGAGGGGGGTAGGGAGTCGCTAGATTACAGCTCTAGAGTTAGTCAACTGGAAACAAGTGACTATAAAAGAGGTTGACTATTTAGCGAGATTGACAAGTAGGTAGACACGTTACGCTAGTCATTACGGTTAGAGCCATGTCCTTCTGGGGGACTTGAGAAGGACATGGGAAGTACACACCCTCTACGCGCAAAAGGAGAGGCACTAGCTCTACCAGCTACAGTCTCCTTTTGCATCCAACACAACTACAAGTACGGACTGGCATGTATCATCCCCATACACTAACGAACATGACCCTACAGAGAAGCAGTCAAAATTCACTAACTATTATAAACTCGCTAACTACTCACCCTAAGTCACTAGAACAACCCTCAACCCCGAGTGAGTCTTCACAGAATCCTAGTCTTACTCACACACCTCTACATTGTACGCCTAGTGCAGGGATCTAATAATACTTGAAAGTTGCCTAGCCCTTGATAGAACCAGACACCTTTCCTGCTAATCAGTAAATAGGACCACTCATCTCCCAGTCCACTACCCCATCATCGTCACTCATGATCATCAAGCACCTACAACCAAGGGCTAACACTTCCACACGCCAATCCTCCTAACCAGGGTAACTCCGGAGTTGAGCTCGAGCAGTTTATTGTCGATTCTCGGGATAGCGGCGGTTTTATCAATTAGTATTACTCCCTTTACTTGGATTCCCCTCCTGGGCCCGGGACAGTGAAGAGAGGCTCGTCTCATTGGAGCACAGAGCTCATAATTCTGAGACTTGCTCGTAATTCCCCATTCTCCTCAGGAGCTTCCTCGAGAAGAGAAAGAGGCTCTGAGCGAGAATGGAGGCTATGTTCTTCGGATTTGACCTCACCTCAAATCACGTAGCCAGAGATGTTACACGTTGCTCTCGGGTAAAGTCATCATAACTCTCCAACTCACATCGAGATTTGAGGCTCGGATTGGATTGAGTGGAAGAACGAGGAAAAACTAGCTCGAGCGCTTTATGACGTTAGCTGCTGATCTTTCAAGCTAAGAGCCAGCACGGCTTTCTTTGCTTCGTGCCTCCTCCGAATTCCGAGCATAGGAATTAGCCTGGTTGAGTTGGCGGCGGAAGAGTAAGTCGGAGTACCTGCTCGAACAGACACTACCTTGCAACTGAAAATTACTCGCCCGTCTGTTTTGCCAGCAGCTGCAAGGAGGACAGACTCTTGGTCTATTGAGGTTAAATACTGATTAGTGCTAGGAAAACAGCTGGCTGAGACTGCCTTACGTAAAAATACACTTGAAAGCTAATACAAAATATTTGTTGCATAAATAGATCGGGGGAAAACTCTAAGTGGTCGCTCCCTAGCTCCGAACTTTTTAACGACTTGTTTGGGCTTCTGGTCTTCCGCAAGTCTCTTATCCACTTCCAACTGGAATCCAATACTGCTCTGGTCTGCTTGCCCGTCGTCATTATGCTAATACTTAGAAACTTGAGGCCGGATCCTGAGCTTGCTTGGCGCGTGCAGGAGTGGATACCACTACACTAATTATAGCCATGTTGGGAAGAACCCGGTCAGCTAGCTACGAGAAGTGACTGACTAGTAACATTTAGTTCAGTGAACTAGCTCCGGCTCTAAGAGGCCCAAGTAAATGAAATCCTCGAGGTTTCATGAGGTCGGACTAGGAGACCGTGAGGGAGAAGTACGAAAATAACCTAGCTACTGCACACCACAACCATTATAGTCTTTTCCATGTCTTTTACAAGTAATCGATGAAGGTAGGTAGTTTGAGGGTAATCGGATTGAGTGTTGATTGGAAGGGAGACTCTCTCCCGAGCCCCACCGTGATATTCAGAAGAGATATGCACCAAAATAGCGAATGAATATGTAAAAGTTAACACTGATTTGGCATCCTCGTTCTCCAGCTCTCCGCGAAAGTCGAGAGAGCCGGAAAACAGGCTTCTTGGCACTCCAAAATGAATCACTAATACGTCAAGAGACTAAACCACAACAGCCTAGCTCCTATACTCCATTCTCATCATCACGTTTCAACTAATTATTTGAGCTTCTTCCCCGAGCTTGAGTCTGGTAAATTGGTACTGAAGAGACCGCCCGAGCGGAGTCTTCTCT
This sequence comes from Ceratophysella communis, assembly GCA_009869905.1. Taxonomy (NCBI): domain Eukaryota; kingdom Metazoa; phylum Arthropoda; class Collembola; order Poduromorpha; family Hypogastruridae; genus Ceratophysella; species Ceratophysella communis. The sequence goes on from VNWX01000109.1 coordinate 12,060, forward strand.
CAACTAAACTACGACTACGAAACTCGGCTCTCACTGCTGCTGCTGCTAAGTATTTGAGGCTACTCTTGACTCAACTTAACTCCAGGAACTACAGGGCTAGTCCCTACCTCTAGCCTGCCGTCTAGGCTAGCGTGCCTCTAGAAATGGAGACTTGAAAATATCTAGGTCCTTCTATATTGTCTACTGTAATCTCTAGTTAGTCCTCATCACGAGACAAAAATTGGTTCCTTGAATAGGCCGGATACGAGTTACTATTACTAAGACAAGTAACAATTGAGACGGTTTTCATTAGACGGACTAAATCATTTTTCTTTTGGACTGAAGAGTCGACCATGGACAGTCGAGGACTTTGGTAGTATGTACTTCTATGGCAGGAACGCTATAGGAAGAATCTCTGAGGCAATGATGACTCCTGAATACTACTGACTACTACAGAGCTAAATCTCTGACGACTACTACAAACTAGAATTGACAACGCTAGGATCTATTGTATCTAGAGCTACAGAGCTAGCTACGAAATTCAGTTGAAGACTTTTTGGAAGAGCTCTTTTCATGCCCGGACTTCTGGCTCAGACGTGACTTTTTGCATATAACAGAATCACAGACTAAGTAATATATTGCATTCTCTCACCCTAGCGACTATTCATCGAACTCTAGTTTGGAATCATCCCTATACGTATAAATAAGTGGGAACTGTCGAATGGATCTACTGCAGCGACCTCGAAACTCCCTCGAGCTCCAATGCTGCTGCCTACCTACACAACGATATTAGTTGAGATTCGGAAATTGTAAAGTTTTGATGGAGCCTAACTAAGGAGAGAAGTGAAAACCTGCTCAAATCCCGACTGCCTGAAGCGGGAGCATCGTGAGCCCCATTGGGTTGATGGTAATGCCAGCCGTCTGAGTTGCAGGATTCCCATGGTGGTTCGTAAAGACCCCAAAGAAATTCTTATGAGCCATGTATGGAGAGGCGGTATGTTCGAAAGTGGACAGGATGTGATGTGTCCGGGCGTTGCCGGACAGGGAAGACGAATGATTGGCAGCCGCCGCGGCGGTCGCAATGGGAATCGCGTACGGAGTGTATCTGATGGAAGCTGGGGCCGCATGGGCGGCGGTCGTGCCTATGGCTGGAATTAGAATGAACTCACCATAGCTGGCCCCACGAGTCGAAGCCCTTGTCTTGGCTAAGTTCGATGGCAGCATCACCTCCTTGGGTTGTGCCTTCTTGCATTCTACCTGCTCAAACGAAGAAACAGCCACCCTAATTAGTCCATTCGCGGTTCCAAAACCCAGGGCTTCCGCTTACGCCTCCACGGTCCCTCACGTTAGTCCCCTGTCGCAAGCACAAGCTAGCCTGCCGAACTTCCCCAGCATACTTTGTAAATACTTACCATTTTATTGTTGATCTCATGGAAATGTATCTCGCAGACCTTATCGACAACGTCTTCATTCTGGAACGTCACAAAGCCGAACCCTGTGAGAACAAAAGAAGAAAAAGCCATTCAAAAACATTGCTTCGTCGCCATTGTTGTTCGAGGGGCACTGCTTTCGAGGAAAAGGAAAGGAAGTCGAAGAAAAAATGAAGAAAAACAAAGAACACATCAATCAATAGAGGACGACTCCTTTCTCGCCAAGTCTCTCAGCCTCAGCGGAGTGTGTTTGGGCAGAAGGAGAGCTCCATTGTGAAGGCAAGACGGGGACTCGAGCATTATCAGTGTCAGGTGTTTGGAGTGAGGAATGTTCATTAGCATACCAAAAGCTCCATTTTGGCAACTTCCTCCGTCTCTTTTTTGCCAATTACCGAATGAAAGTTCTCTTTTACGAATCGTTACGCTGGCTTGCTTCGAGTGTACCGCTGAGACTCGGCTTGAGAAACGACCCGACACATGTGGAGATGGAATTGATGCAAACACATTTCAGAGAACATTTTCCTCTGTCTGTCTGACACAGACGGCCTCCGTCCCAAAGTCCGCAAAGCCGCCTGTCAGGGAAAAGCAGAGCGACAACTCCGTCCTCGCCGTGAACAAACAAGGGCATACATTTATTTGCGGTAATCCCACATTGATTTTATTTCCCCGTATACTATTAACTCCTTGAACTCCTTTCCACACAGCGGAGCAGGCCGTGGTGGATGGAGCAAGTCGGCAGGCGGACGGAGGGCCCCGATCAATTCTCTCTCACCGTTCCGCCCTCCAAGGAACACGCGAGGACTTTCTCTCACTCGATCAATGCCCTAATGTCTTCCCCAAATTCTCATCATCAGTATTAAGGCCTCACTGGACAATTCCAGCATTGACTTCTCTCCGCCAGCTTCGGACCTCGATCACGACGATTAATTCTCGAGTTATGAAGCCTTTCTTTTCAATGAGACAGTAATCTGCTACGCCAAAAAATGATCTCAGGACGTGATGATGAATCTAATGGAATCTTTAATTTATTAGTTCTTCTCCATGCACCAGTGTTAGGAGAAAGTCTTTCTCCATGCGCTTGGACTGTGCAGTAGTCCCTGTACAGGGAAGAGGTATTGAGCTCAGCTCAATACGCTATCTTTCTTTTGGATAGCCTGCCTACTTGTCAGTCAGCCTTAGCTTTAATTGCAGACAAGAAAAACGGGCTTCAAAACTTTCTCGTAATTTAAGTCTACGGTCTGAATATGCTCAAGACAGTTCTTCACTGAAGCTGAAATGAATCAATACCCACCACCCATTCGATACGCCCACAAGTTTGACGCATACAATTCTGCACAGTAGTGCTAGAGAACAGTCCAAAGTGAAAGGGAGAACTCCCGGAGATATCTAAAGCACAGAGGTAGAATGAGGTTGGGTCGAGGTACGAATCAGTTATCGGATCGCCGATTCGAAACTACATGTGTATTATGTTTTCTCATATTACACCGGAACATGTTTTCCGTGGCCTCGATTCTCCCTGGAACCTGGCACACGTTCTCGCTTCCCACAATGCAGCTCGACAAGCATCAACCGCGCTCAGCGCAAAGTTACAAGGTTGTGGTCCATCGTTTTCCAGGCCAAACCTCATGAATTCAAACCTCTGCTCAATGCAGATTCAGTGCAGGCACCATTTAAGGAAATTGACTATGCGTAAATTTTAATTTATTGCTCATTTTGGAGCAGATAGGCCCAGCCCACCAAGTAAACAGACAGGCTGACAGACATTCATAGACAAGCAATTTAAAGGCATAGGATCCAGAAGCCATAGAAGTTTGACAACAAAAAGGACGAGGATAAAATCCAGAGCCCTATCGATTACATCTTATTCGAGATACAGGTTCTAAACTTGAGCGGAGAAAGCAGGAGCGGGTGAAGGAAGAGGTAAAACCAGCTAACGCTAACTTTCGTTTTCATGTTTCGTTCAATCCGAGGTCGGAGTAAAGTCTCTCTCAAATTTAGTAGCTAGACAGACACTCGAGTGCTCAAATGGAAGGAAGGCAGCAGGAACTTGGAGTACCATTCAGCTCCTTTCTTCTCCTCAGCAGGAACATTGGGCCGAATATTCAAGATTCATGTGAGGGCCTTTCTTTTCAGGAGTGTGCATATATTGGGAAAGGAGTGCGGTGGGAGTCCGGAGGGCGGATTACAGGTCTGGTGGGCGAGTAAAGTAGTGTGGGGGAAAGCGTAGGACGAGACACAAAGGCCGAGAGAGCGGATGAAGAACTTGCAAAAGAGTCTCCTGGACATTTTTCATGAGGAAATACGGCCAGAGTCAAGGAACGAGAGAAAGGCCGACTATGGAGAGAGCGGAGCAATCATTTGCAGAAAAACTTTTAAATTTCTCTTCCTTCCAACTACTGTTTTCCTTCCCGACAAGCCCAAAACTTGAGCTTAAGTCCTATTTATCTACATGAAAACCCGATTTGTCTACTGTTCCCAACGCTTTTTGACGACACAATTTCTCTCTAACCAGCCTCCTCTTGTCTCCAAGCAAGAGCCCAGAAACTCTAACCCTCTGTTCTTAAGTACAGTAATCTTCTCAGTCACATAACTTAACTTTTAGTGGAGATATAGGCCCAATTTCCAAGTTCTCCGGCTCTGCGGAGCAGAAGAGCTCCTCTAATAGCCACCGCATAAAGGATTCAATATTCTCTACTAATATACATTATTTATTGGGCCGAACAATGGAGCCAGCTCTCCATCTCGATATTCATGAAACCGAGCATAATTGCTAATTATGGCTATGCTCTGACTAGCAATTAATTTTGCCTGTCTTCCGCTCCTGCTATGCTACACTTCCTTCGAGCAGAAACTCTGCAATGCTCACTTCTGGAAGAGACGCCCGAATTCCATTACAACTTATCTCCGTGTAATCATGAGCTTAGCACAGTTTGGCAGACCAGAAGCCAAACGGATGTTTTCATCCAATTATTATTGCGGAACAATGAGCATTGAATTCTTGGTGGGAAGAGGAGACAAGAGTGGGAGAGGCTCGGCCCAAGAGCTTCCACTCCAACTACTCTTCCAGCCTTCAAGCTGGATAAATTATTTCAGAACTCTTATCTCTCGACAGGACCTGGGACATAAGTTGGTAAACACCAAGGAGACAAGAGAAATTCAGGCATTTCGAGACAGTCCTCGTATTAAATTTGTGAGAAAGAGGTATTTTTCAATCGGAAATCAAAAGCAATAGACATCGCTCTTGTCGACATGCCGCCTCGCTATTCCATGGCACAAGAGACAAATGTGAGTGAGCGGCAGAGGCGTGTGAGAGTGTACGGACGGAAGACAGCTCCCGTCACAGAGGAGAGTGAGGAGACAATAGGCCCACATCCCGGAGATTCAGAACATGTCAATTGAACAGCTCCTCTTCCCAGGATTTATTTTGTCAGTCAGTTTCCAATAACATGGTAAAGAGTTAGCCACCTAATACATTTCCCAACTTTGGACAGAAAACGCTCAGGAAATGGGCTCAAAAGACAATAATATATTTCTGCCTCTTCAAGCCTAATTGTCCTTTTGCAGATGAAATATTGAAACGAGAGAGGACTAGGGCCCACTTCTATTGTTAGTCTCCAAATGCCTATTTCTCTCCTTTGCAGGCCTCACATTTCACTTCTCTTCAGGTCTTTCTCCGTATACACACATCGCCCTGAGAATAGGCGAAAGTTCGACCATCGAAACTTTAGTAACACGTCGGATGATCTGCGTCCAAGTGCCATGAAGTCAAATGGCTCTGAAGAATATTTTGAGCCTGAGCCTCTAAAACCGCCTCTAATAAATTTCGCCGAAATTTTTTCGAGCTGTTAAAAAACCAGTTTGACCACTGATTGCAAATAAATGGTTCCAGAAACTGTCCAAAAGGATTTACTAACGTCTTTAGTACATCAGAGTAGCGATGAAGCCGTATTTCTGTCAGCGAGCGAGGTTTGGCTGAGCTTGAGGAGGTGATGGGTAGTTGAGGCTCGTGTTGGAGGTCTCATTTTGCCCAAGTGTGAAAATGTTAAACTCTGTTGGCCGTGTCCGTGAGGAGAGACAAAAGAGTGAAATTTACGATTCACTTTCGCTTTCCGACTCTAATAATACAAGGGAGAGAGACAAACGAGTGATATCAGTTTGCTCCGCCTCTCCACAGAGAATTGCACTCTCGTCATTCATCTCCGTTTACCCATTCTCTCCATGATTTCAATACCCCTCTCGCTCCTTTTCTTTTTTTAATTCCACCAAGGAAATAAACTACTTTCTCCTCCACTCCCAAAAAACCTTCATTTCCTTCACTCTCATTACCTATTTCCGACTCACATCCATAAATTCAATAAACCTTCGTCTCTCCCACCTTTTTTTTTTTTTTTTTTTTTAGAAAAGTAATGGAACTGCTTCATATGGGCAGCCAGGCGGAGAAACGAAGAAAAAAAAACAGAGAAAAAACTCTCACTCAAGTCAGAGTCATTACAAGGCTTTGGAGAGAGGAACGAGAGGTTCCAAATTAAAATTCCTGATTCTTATCGTTACTCCTCAACAAATTTATGACGGAAATAAAGAGGAAAAAAGTTGGAACTGGACAGGGTTGTCAGACACACGCAGACCCAACACAAAGGGAAAGTCTTTTCACGCTGGTCATTCGCGTGTTTGGAAAACTCCCTACGCACGGCATGAATAGTGAAAGCCAAAAACTTTCACCGTTGAGGAAAAACTAATAATTTTTTCAGACTTATTCGATACTGTGCGGCATGCGGTATATTATTTTCAGCTTCTGTCGAGGGTAAATATACCGGGTCAGATAGTCTAGTAAAGTTTAGGAATTTTTCTGTGCCCTTAAGGGATTTTTAGGCCTGAAGGAAATTCAATAACACCACCGAAAGACTGAATCCGGCCTGAGTTTGCAACCCTGCTCCGTGAGCCTTGGAAGTGGGGCGGAGAAAAAAATAATAATACTTTCTCTTTTTCGTCTTCCTCAAATCATCTCATAAGTTTCTAGAGCCGAGGAGAGAAAGGAAATTAATGAAAGTGAGGCTAGGTGAGAAACTGGGAGCTGAGAATGGGAGAACGGCATGCAATATGCAATTTACTTAAATTTAGGCAGGGTTAATGGGCTGTACTCTCCTCGCACCAGGAACGGACGGAAGCCAATACTATTTCAAAAAATGAAGACGAGACGAGACAGAGAGAGGCAGTGTTATATATTAAGTACAGGAATTCCGGCACTGTACCCTCAGCCATTTAAAAATGACAAGCTTAAACAAAACAAATAAACAGGACATTAGAGCTCGGTGAAAAGAGCCAATAAAAGACACGGGCGACGAGTCTCTGCTAACCTCCCAAGTTCAAAATAAATACCTACCTACAAATGTAATGTAACTTAATCCTGACGAGATTTCCTCCCGAGAAACCCACAAGCCGGAGTCTACCCGGCATTCTACTATGTACCAGTACTTTATCCACTTCGGAGTCTTCTTTCTCTCCTCATACATAGTATAATAAAAATCATGTTTATGATGAAAGAAATGCTTCAAGTCTCCTATCTACCAAATCTGTTTCTCTTTGACTGCCGTTCAACGGCTCTTCTTGGCAGAGCAACGTCATTTTTTTTCTACGCGTCTTTCTATACAACAGTAAGTTCTATTTAGTAAATCCATGCCCGAGATTGCCACACAACAGCTCACTTCCAATCTAGGAGCGCTTTGAGGAAAAGGAAATATTTTCTCTGCATCACTCAACTCAAGACCTGTTTCCCGCTTCATAAATAAATATAGAAAGAGTGTTCTTTCATGTGGCATACATAAAAAAAATCCCACTATAGGGTTACCTCCTAGCTGCTGGAGGAGGAATGGAAGAAAAACAAGGAAGCCAGAAAGATAACTAATCCGTTTAGCTCAAATTCACACTCTGCACTCAATCTAACTTTAGAAGATGGGCTCAGACATCACTCCACACCGCAACAATTCATACCCCACACTTCCTTTATGACTCGGCAGAGCAGGAGAAGTCTCCAAAATATTTTTCAATGATTACCAAAATAAGCAGAGACTCAGGCCGACAAGGAAACCGGGAAGGAAGAGGAAAACGGATTGAACTATTTATCAAACTTTGTCTCATTAGTATCACAATGATTTAAGGGATGGTTCACAGAAGTCACTGATTGTGTCTTGATCCCCGAAACACTCCAGGAATGCCCTTTTGCTCCTCTGCCATGGTAAATTCCACTACACATAAGAAGAAGTCCTGAATCATCATCAGACACGCCGCCGCCGCGCCGTCGTGCCGTAGAGCTTGGCTAGCTAAATTATGCAACCTACTGCGATGTTGCAAATCTCAGACCTTGCACTACTAATGCTTTATTACTTACATTCACCTGATTAGCACTTTTGTTTGTGCTGGTAGTGTGCTTCGGAATAATTGACACTAATTGGAAGCAAGGATATAATAGATGCTATACAAAGGACATCTGCTACATAAATACATGAGCATCGAGCATTGTAAACGAGCTTAATTCCAAATTGTAATATTCCTTTCGTATATTATTATACAACGAATCAACGCATACAACTACACAATTCAAGGTACTCCTCTAGTCCGTTGATTTCACTGAACCATGAAATTAGAAACCCAACTGGCAAGAGATAAACCCGTATATTAATAAACAATGCACCTAAGCAGATAGCTATTAAATAATGGAGGCCGAGAGAAAGGTGATCCTACGGTTTCATTACAGTTCAGGGACTAAAGACCAAGTAAAATTGACTGCAGGCAAGGCAGGAGTCCCATTTAAATTAAACGTTTATGGTCCTCTCAATACTCACAGAGCTTGGGAGTGATAAATTCCATTTATACGCTAACGATTGAAGCTTGATATTGAAACGACATAAAGAAAACTACTAATCTTGCTTTTACGGCCCATAGCAGAGGTTACATGTGCTTGATGTGCGCATTAACTCTATATTGACACTATTACCGGAATACTTACGACCGCTGAAATCCATAAAGTGCCAATTAACAAATAGCAAGAAAAAAACTGCTAAGCCTAAATTGAGAGCCTACTTCATTTCTGCGTGAGAACATGCTACAACAGATGTGGTTGCTCTGTGTGAAGAAGTTGATCTTGAGCGGGCTGGCTAGACGAGACATCCGAATTTTAAAATATCTTTTAAAACGTTCCGTCAGAGATCCTGCGGCGTAGAGGAATAGTACATTAGGAGCAAGACGATTTGTCTGTTGAGCAGGAATACATGTGGGAGCAGAGATTGAAATCACACTCTTGTGCTTGTCGCCAATTCTAAAAATAGGAGTCCGCAAGTCTGTGTGTACGCCGAGATTTGTTTAAGAAAAGAAGGCCGCTGTAGCGGAGGGAGACTGATGATGAGGAGGTTCATGTTGTCAGGTGGAAGGCGGAGGAGTCGGAGAAATCTTTTCAAATGGACGGATTATTCTTGAGAAGTGCCAGTAGACCAAATATTATTAGATGTGCTCTGTCAGAAGACTCGGGCTAGGCTGGTCGTAAGTTATAAAAGACCTGGCTGATATCAGGCATCCATATTCTGAGTTCGAGCACACTTTCTTTGTGGAGCAGCAGAAGGGGGTCCGGGAAGCAGCGGAGGAAAAGCTACCAGGGTCTCTTGAATGGCACTCGGCTGCAGAGAACAGCACCAGCTTTGCCCTGTGCGTCATTCATATGTACGAAATCTCGTCTTCCACTTCAAACCTCCGTCTGGATTCACACAAGCTCCCGTATTTTTTCCACCCTCTTGTTTCAGGTCTTAGAGAATGACGTCAATAAGCCGTCTCACACTTTACTTCGGGCCTCAGCTACTAAACAGCCTCACTTCAAGTGGTGAGCTAGCTCTGTGTGAGTGGAGGACCTGCAGAAGCCGATGGCTTTAATTCTAACCATTTCGAGAATTCAAGTCAATTTATGAGAATCGGAGTGGGAAGTGAAAGAGCATCATCATAGATAGACTGGAGGAACAGACGGCAGAGATGACAGGGTCTATCTCGCTATGACAATACGCTCCACGACTTCAGAGCTATCAAGTTAGAGTTACCTACGCTCCGCTCTATGAGCTGTCTTCCGCTCCCTCGCTTGCTTGTCGGCTGGAAAGGAAGCCGTGGACGGAGAAAAATTGAGGAGAAAGGAGATGACAGAACATAACAAGTCACTCTCTCCTGTCTTTGACAACAAACGCGGAGTCTCATTACAGACTCTTCTCATCATGATCGTCCTGGCTTCACTCGCCCAAATATTGACGAATCAACTACATAGATAGGTAGGCAAGATGTAGGTGGGTATACTTGATTGCTAGCCCTGTTTATTCAAGCTAGGGAGGCTCCTATTAATATGAATATCATTATCAACAGCAGGCTCCTGTATCTCTCGCTTGAGCAACGCCTGGGATTGACGAGAAAAATAACAAATGTGAGCTCCTCTGTGCTGCTCTGGAGCTCTAATTAGATAGCTACGTTTCGGAACGCTGGGAAGTGGAAGATATGCGGAGCTTGGGAACCGAGCGTGTAAGAGCCAAGGTGGGAGAAATTCTCAGGAGGCAGACAGTAGGCATGTTACGGTTTTGGGCAGGTTTTCTATCTGGTTGATGGGCAGAGTGCAGAACAGACAACATAAAAAAGGATTAGAGATTTAGAGACGTCCTGCTTGAGCTTTACTCACTCCAGGAAAGAAAGCGGGTAATAAAACAGCATTAGGAAGATGGAGAGGGCAAGAGATTCCTCCGAAAACACGTCTAGTTTGTACTTCAATAATAAGCCATAATGGTCTCTGAAAACTCACCTCGATGTCGGTTCGTTTGCTTGTCAAACATCAGCATTGCATCCTCGATCTAGAAAGGAAAAGACGGCGGAAATTAGTACGAGTTTATTCTCTACAGTTACAGCTCACTCCAGATGACTTGACTGAGCCTCGGAACAATTGCGCATTTTGCAAAGAATCAATTGTCTCGCGAGGTCGTTAGGCAAGTCAGAGTCACAGACAGTCGATAAACCACGAGTCGTGGGAGAGACACATGGGCTGCACAAAGGCAGCAGCGGCGGAAGAAGAATAGTACAAAAAGCAGGAGGCAACCCAGAGGGCCCTCCCATAATGTAGCACCACTTTGAATATTAATGGAAAATGGCCGCTGACGCTGCGTCACATTATAAATGACTGGTTCTATTTTGGACGGCTAATAATTAGAACACTTCAGCATTCACAATGGAACGGCATGATGTATGCGAGCCTGGGTTTAACATGTCAGTTACCATTCAGTCCTATAAAATCCAACATTTCGCTCTGGAATTTTGGCAATGTCAAAACAAGGGGAAAGAACACAATTTCCTTTGGCATGACAATTTAAGTTGCAATGCTCGACGTCGTAGTAGCTATAAGGACTCTTCTTCTACTACGACTATACATCAGCTCCTCCGCCGTCCTAGATTTTTTTTAAAACGAATAATGTGGGTAGTGGAGCTTGGAAAAGGTTTCCGTCCGCCTCAAACACTCTGGCCGTGCTAACAGAGCGTCAGAGAGAAAGACAGCGCGTAGTAGCGGGAGGAGGAGGTGAGAAACCGATTGCAGATATATCTGCAGACCTGCACTCCGGGGATGCGGGCAGAGCAAAATGGCAATACTGATAATATCATCGTCCTTTGAAGGGGCTAAACTCCGCAATAAATGGGATCCGCAGCTCCTGACCCAATCAAAACACATTAGATTCTGCAAAGAGACGCTGCATTTCTGGAGAAAGTCAGTGGTAACAACAATTCGGACAACGGGAGAGAGTCCTGTAATTCGTGGATCCTAACTGCATGCACAACTACATATCAACTTCTGTAAATACTGTAGCAACTTCTATCGCTCCGTATCGTCCTAAAACGAGAAGGTATGGACAGTGTCTTTCCCCCTCCCTGCTTTCTCCTCATACCAGACGCCCCGTCAACGATTAGGAAGAGTTTCTTTGTGGGCTTGGCTCAAAGGGCGAAGGAATAGAGGAGAAGTGAGTTCGCTCCCAAACCACAATTCAATATTCAATTCACTTTCAAATATTAGCTGGGCTTTATGACTAAACCCGCTCAGAGTGATCCTCTGCATCTCCCACTCCGTCACTCAAAGGAATCTACGAAGCAGCTCCCGAGCTTTACTGCTAGCATATAGAAATGCTAGGAAAAAGCTCTGCAGCCCAGCTCTGCACGTTCGTTCTATATATATTATTGATTAACTCGGCTCTACCTTTCTCTAATGGGACCTCATCAGACTAATGCTACAATTTCTCCGTGATAAACCTGTTCTCAATGGACCTGCTGCCATCCAATCAGAATAGAAATAAAAATCTATTGTTCCGCATCTCTCGAATGGGAATGGGGGCATTCTTTGGCTTCAGCCCTGGTCCAACACCCAGAGTTTTGCTGAGGGCGAAGAGGCAGCAGAGTGGCCGCAATTGAGCTCGGAGCTCTAACTACGCATGCATTATTTTCTTTTCTGCTCAAGGAAAGATAACAAAGAGAAAGTGACGTTTTTAGATTAGGGCAGTCGACTGGGCGCTATGGAAGAAGCGGAAGGAGACTGTGGGAGTTCTAAATCCATTCCTTCCTCCTGCTTTTCCCGGCATAGTGCTGGCGAGACGAAGAGGAAACCGGAGGCTGATAACTTATGGTTACACTTTCAAGTGTCGGTCCACGGGATGATATTGGATATTCCAATCTCAAAAATTATTCCCTGTCAGCCGCATGGAAGGCGGAAGACTGAGGAGCCTGCTTTCTCCAGCCTCCTCCGTCTTCCAGCGATCGATCAATCCTCATGAAGTTTACTTTTCCCACTACACCCGTCCACCATCATACCAGCAGAGCTCATCCTTCCATAGCCCTTCAGCCTAGCCAACGCACAAAAATACCCAAGTCCAGCTCTTACATGCACTATGCACTGAGCATCCGTGCCCACTCCAGGCTGCTGCTGCTCAAGGGCTCCTAGACCGCAGCCTCACTAAAAAACAATTTGGAGACTAGGACAGGACGGGCTTCAGTTGATTTCATGAAGCGAAGGAGGTCCTGACAGACCATTTCATTGGTCCACTGCCCCTGTCCCATTTCATTTGGCAAACAGCGTCTGTACTTGATTACCTATAGCAAGAACTGCTTTGATAATTTCATTTAGCCCCAATCAATAAAGATCCAGAAACTCAATTATCCGGCTACTCCACAGAGCAACTCAAGCTCTTAAAAAGCGAAGAATTCCGCTGCTTTTCCAGGACACTAACGATTGTAAACGTGCGTCGAAAGTCGAAGGTGCCTAATGCCTGAAGATTCTGGTAGTGACCCGAATCTGTGTTGAGATTGAGAACTGGAATGACGGGCAGTAGGACAGGGGGATCCGGATCCGGAAGAGAAAATTAAAAATCTCTACGTGTGCGAGGGGCGGGGACTGTACTCGTCTCAGCTTCCAGTCAACCCTAGCTCACCAGTAGTAGTGCCACAGTCATAGCTGTGCCATTATGCGTGAACTAAAGTGGAGTTATTTGCATTCGAACTATAAAATCACTCTGGAAGCAGTTGTAATAAAAATAAAGTTATTAATAGGAGTAGAGCTTCATAAATTTCAATGAATGAGCCATACCAAAATTCCCTCGTGGCTAGAAATCATGAAAAATCCATGACCCGGCGAAGCTTGTCTATGCACACACGCAGGCAGACACCGCAGCACAACTCTTGCATACATAGAACGAGGCTTGTTTCTCGGAATAGTAGGAGTTGCAAAATCTGAATGAGTGCGACTCAGGTATGTCACGCTACATAATGCATAATGTCCGTCCTTTCCGTTTCTTGTACATATAATTACAACCCCCACTTTTACGGGATTGCTTCTACCCATGAATAGATACAGCAGGAATAGAAAAGTGGTGACATTTAATGCCCGAAACTAGACCTCGATAAAGCAGCGTAGCTGCTGCTGGATACGCCTCGTCTACCTACCGGGATTTCTTGGAGCATAACGATAACGACAGCGAACACGGGTGACGGGAACAGGACGTAAAATATAGAAAAAAGGAGCAGAATTACGATGACGGTTCCACGAAACCAAACTTTGGAATGTGAGTTCCAAGTTGAATCGATTCTATCGCCTTCTACTAAATCAGGTCATCCACGAAAACTAGCATTTGAAGAATCCTGGTCAGCAAGCTGAACTTAGTTTTCTTTTATAAATTTTGAAACGACCGAGCTACAGAGATTTATAACGGTTCCACGAAACCAAACTTTGGAATGTGAGTTCCAAGTTGAATCGATTCTATCGCCTTCTACTAAATCAGGTCATCCACGAAAACTAGCATTTGAAGAATCCTGGTCAGCAATGTGAACTCAGTTTTCTTTTATAAATTTTGAAACGACTGAGCTACAGAGATTTATAAAGGAACTACAAGCTGATAGAATAGAACCCGGCATCGATCATGCTACACCCATTAAACTCTGTCGAGACACAATCAGTCAAACGTCAGACGTGGACCAGAAAAGAAACCAAAGAGATTTGTTAATGTCTTACCGGTCCAAATTGCTCAAAATACGTCCTGACATCCTCGATAGTCGTAGGAGCTGACAGCCCACCGACAAAAATTTTCTTAGTACGAGTCACCATCTGCAAACAGAAATAAAAGTAGAAAGTTTAGATATTGAATCAAATTCAGTCCAGGTCCTCGTTTCCGTAACACTCGGAACAGATCGAAGGTATCGCCGTAGTCGAGACTCTATAGAAAGCAATTCGGGAGACATTTCGGACAATGGAGTGGGGAAAGCCCATTGGTGGAGCTCCCAACTACAAATTCCCTTTTCGGAAAGAACGTAGCACAGGGTCATTTCCATTTCCATTCCATCTTAACTCGGAAGAAGTCTAATAAATAATAATATTACACTTATCTCTGTTAGGCATGTACACAGAGAGCCATGTTGAGGGTGCGGGGAAGCGAAAATCGATCAGTCCACTCATTGTGCAGAAGGAGGGCAAGGCAGGAGAAGTACTAGACTCGGAATGGCAAAGACCGCATTATATCAGTTGACTAGCAATAGGAAAAGCAAAGGACAAGTTCCCAATATCTGCTCGTCATAACCTGGACTGGGCAGAGTGCAAGGAGCTGCTTGGCCAGGAGGAAGAGTAAATACAGGGTAAAAAAGTTGAAGGAAAATGTGGGAGTCGTTCTGGAAAGTGATAGTTGTAGAAAGAGAGCAGGAGACAGGCCGACGGTCTCACGTAATGGAGCGACTCATAAATAGATTAGTTGGAATTCCGTGTCAGAGTCGGGAGTGTATTGACGGAGCGTCAACGACAGAGGAAGCAGCTCCGTTCAAGAAATGTCTATTCCAGATTTGAATGGTCTCAATTGCTCTCCGGGCTGGCCGGGTTCAAGAGAGCATCATTTGAATGTCAGGACACGGGAGGGAGGAGGGTGGCGTGGTAGAGGGGAAGCCTGTCTCTCTATGGAACTCCAACGAGTTTTTTTTCAAGGCAGACAGTGTACCAGGTACGGGCTGATTCCTTAATTCGATTTCGTTGAATAGAAAATAACGTTATTATCGGACAACAGGAAAATGAGAGAGAGAGAAAGAGAATAGTACGGCTCAACAAACACCGTTCCGCTCCACTCTCCGCTTTCTCCCCTGTCGACTTTCTCCAATCCAACCTTTCTCTCGCATTTGAATACGCGGCTCTACCTTGGCTTCCCTACATCAGCACGACTCCCGAGCAGTAAGTGCTAGGCTCCAAGATTACCCTCACCTGCTATAGCCGCTCGTCAATTCTCAGCTATGCTACCACGCTCCAGGAATCCAGGCCTACCTCGTTTCCTTGGCCAGACTGCAGGGACTAAGAGCCTTATGCGCTCTAAGCTGGAGCAGCGGAACATATCATATTCCAGTTGTACCGCAGGGAAGTAGGAACATCAAATTCCTGACTCAACGAAGCAGGAGTCTCGGGAGAAAATAGAAAAATGTGGGCTGATGGCGTAGCTATATGTCTTTTGTTACAACTGTTTTAAGTCCCAGGAATTCATATGATTCCATAAAAATTAATTAATAATAAGCTGATCATCTAGTTGAGTGAGTAGGAATCCATATCCGTTCCAGGACTCGTCGTCCGTGGGTCTCAGCGGAGAGAAAGAAGCTCGGCTGTCTTCACGAATGTCGTGCTCGAACTCAGTCAGGGAAAAGAGGCTCTTTCAATTCAGAGGCCGTCCTGAAGGTTTTCCTCATTCGTCTCTCTCGCTCCACAACCCATTCATTCATTATGATGAGAAAATGAAAAAAAGAGGAATATTATGTCTCACACAACTACATTGTCTTGCCTTTTGACAATGACAGCTTTACGTTCCCTTCTCCCACTACTCAGAAAATATTCTCCGCCTTTCCACAACTGCTCAGCTCCGTGCAGGAAAACTAGGCTACTACAATATAGCCGGACATTTCCCATTTCGGCTCCGAGCTTAAAGATATATAATGATAAATAAAAAAGAGCTCTCGTCTGATGTGTACCGTGAGATTTGAAGGGAGAAAGATGCAAGAAAATCAATCACTCTCTTTTTTCGGGGACACGGACGGCAACTGAGCTCACTCTCTCTCTCTCTTTCCTTCACTCCCAAGCCAGCATTTGTCCTCTCCACTGCTGCACACGTTAGAGATCATATATTTCATTTCCTTACGCCTCATTACATCTGTTCCCCAAACACTCTCTTCTACGGAAAGCAATGCCAATGAGCCTCAACTCAAAAGCCTCGACTTCAGAAATGTTTAAGCAATTGAGTTCATAGAACGACGGAGAATGTAGAGGATAATGGCGTGGCATTACCAGGTCTAAAACCAGCATGGCGGATACGGGAAAGGTGCTGCAGCCGCGGTGAGCTAGACACGTACTTACCATTTGCATAATTCTCCTAGGCTCATGCATACGTAAACTCTGCCTGTTTCCGTGGAAGCACTACAATAATTATTTGTTCTACTCTCTACAATTGTGAGTGAGGGAGTTTACACGAAGGTCCTACGGGAGCTGAGGTGAACTGCTAGCCAGCCAGTCCAACCGCATCGAGATCACTTCCATTCTGAGGCTGTTGGGCAGACCATTAGGCCGAAAGCTCGTATTCTGTTTCTCATGAAAAGCAATACAACACTTTCTGTGCGCTCTTGTCGATTGACGGAAATAAGTGGACGTTCGTCTGGCAGGAAAATGAATGCCGTCTTTCATAACCCTAATAACAATTCTCAAGGAGGCTCTGGTCGGTCTGGCAGGGCCATGACCACGGAGTGAGTGGTTTTGGGTCTGTAACTTGATCGACTTCCATTCTGCTGAGATGAAGTAGCACAAATAGAACCTGATCCATGATGGATCTACTCTCGGCGATGAATAACGAGGAAAGTCAGTGAATATCTCTCTTCCCCGTTTGAGGCAAACTAGAGCAGCCACAGATATCTAACCTGATTAAAGCCAGGAGTTGAAATGGATGCAAGAAATGAGACGACCATGGCCGAGAGACGGATTCATCATCCACTCAACTCCATTAGCCGACAACAACATTTAAAGAGTCTCGCTTCTGTAGGCAAGTGCTCGAGCATTAAACTGGGAAAGGTCATCTCGACGCTTAGGCCTGCCAGACTACTTCTGGTACTGACTGGCCTATCTAAATGATAAGCACAAACATGCAAGGATCCATGGTCGCCTGCTCACCCTTTTGGACTGGGAAGCCCTAATGGTGATGATTGTGTGATGTGACCAAACGAGACCCAATTCTATCCTCTCCACTACTGACACTGACCAAAGCCCTGTAAAGCCGTGGCCATCGTCCTCGACGAACCGAGATGAAAGGAGGGGAACATCAACAGAACTCACTCACTAAAAATAATAAAAATAATGCTCTCATTTAAATTCCGAGCCTCCCTGTAGTCCGTTGCTAGAACGGTGAGGTGAGAGAGCCGCATTGTTCTTGTACAATATCTGTCTCGGTCTTTCCATCACTCACATTAAATTAAATTGCAGGTCATCGACCGGATTTCATGACTGCTTCTGATGCTCCCAGATATCTCGTTCAAGTCCACAAAAAAACAGAACAGTGGTTTCCCATCACCTCTCGAGTTTCTGACATTTCTATCTGTCCAATTTCAAAGAATGACTTACGACCCTGGTCATTCGGCTTGTTTTATACACAAGCTAGGAGCAGAGTCCACATTTTGCAAAACAATGGAATTTAAATGCTAAACCTGGCGAGCATACCGGGTTGGAGGACATGCAAGGTACTTTAGTCCAGGTTAGGAAAACGCAGATTCATGGTATCTACATCAGTGGAGATGAAATGGAGCCTAGACGACGCAGCAGTGCTCTTCCCAAGTTGTTGTAAATTAAGCTCTCAAATACAGCTGGCTACAGAAACATGTGTAGGCATGTAAAAATACACCGTAGACCCGCAGTTAGGAAATACTTAGACTACAGCAGGTCGGCTGCCTTTGAGGCGAGAGGCGAGTCACCAGGGACCTATCTATAAAACATTCCAGCTCCCCGTAAAAGAGGCGGAACGAGAGAAAGCAAAGGGTTTAGGGACCCGCGTAAACTCCACGTAAGCCACACAAGGCCCCAGTCAGACAGAGAGAGCCACTCAAGGAGATAAACACTATTTATGCATTGCCAAGATTAATTAACGCCTACTCCCGTCCTGTCCGCTGACCTAGCTCTTATCGCACGTCGCCTTGGACACAATGAAGGCATCTACTATAGGAACAGCTTAGCGTGCATAATAAACCAAAATCTGCATGGAGGAGCAGCAGATTGGAAGGCTCCAAATTCACTTTGTCTTCTTGTTCCTATGATGAAGATTTCATTGGAATTAGAGCCGTTGAGGCAGAAGTAAGACGGTTATGAGTGAAGCTGAACGGCCGTCTGTCTTCCAACTTCAGAATTCAATATGGAAAGAAATAATTAATATTTGCATAAGATATGAAATTCTCCTCTCGTCTTCGTCTTCAACTTCAGCGACAAATATTCTGTCATGCAGGCAGAGATTTGAAGATCCAACTGAGAGTTATGACTCCATTTGGTCGACAATATCGATTTCGATTCGATTTGAAAAAAGAAACAAGAGTCTCAAAAATATATAACAGGCTAAAGTTTTCTGGCCTGCTCTCTGAGCAGGCAAGAGTGTTCCTGAACGTCTTCGCCCTCGAACTGTGACCAAAAATCTATGCGGAGAGTGAAGACTCAGTCAACCACTACGTCGTCGTCCCGGCCTCCTGGAAAGTTGAGTCGAGACTCATATAGCGACCTCCCCGCTCCTCATAGAATCCCAAAATCTTTAATCATCAAAACTCTACACCCAAAATATACCGAAGGAGATATATGACCTCTTGCACGGAGCTCAGGGAAAAGGAAAAAAAGTTGAAACTTATTTTCTCCAGAAAAAAACCGGAGTCCCGCCCGAAAAACTCCGTGAGCCAGCTCCCAGTTGAGAGTTTCAGAGGACAAAACGAGAAGCAGCCGCACCACCACGAGTTCACTCGCCATATTTCATCCATATAATTTTCCACATTCAGCTCTCTTCCAAGTTCCATACGACCGAGTGTCCCATTATTACCAAACCAAATGAATATCCCATATTTTTTACAACAGACACTTTAACATAGAGATAGATCTCCATATTCGCTACAACAACGAAACAGAGCCTGAGTCGAGTGGAAGTCTGACTGTGTCATAAACCCTTTTTAGCTCAGCTCTAAAAATCAGTAATAGAGAAGAAAGAGGAGTGGTTTTTGAGAAAATACAAAGGAGTCAGTTGAAACAAAAGCCAGGGTTTTTATATGAACCAATAAGGAGAGATCAAAAGTTTCTGGCGTGTGGCGTCTCTTCTCGCCGCATCCAGGAGCGGAGAGAGTGCTTTCTTCCAGGGCTACTACTGCAGTTCTTTGAATATCCAATAAAGCACCCTTGATTTCACAATCTTGTCAGTTCTTGAGACTGTCAAGTTGAGTCGCCTAACGAAGTACCTCCCTGCCTGCCTTGCAGAACAAAAGAACGACGAGACTCTCCAACATTTTCCCAAATGATTTTGTTGTGTAGAGCTAAGGCACATCTGGTGGTTGACAGACACAAGTGTGACTTGTTCTCATCATCCCCACTCATAATACAGACTCCCCTATCGCTATCCTCTCTCGTGAATCATTCCTCAAACTTCCCGTACCTCAAGACATGTGTAGGCTCGTACATGAGAGCCCACTCCGAGAAAAGATCCAGTCAGCCACATACTCTTCCCACTGATCTTGAATACGAACACGAACATCTCCTTTTCTTCAGATCTTTCTGAATATAGATCTACACACGCTCCAGCGGCTCAAACCAAATGACCTCGCTTGAAAGCTCCATTATGACATTACGGTGAGTTGACTAAGGGCACTACCGTGACTCACCTAGTACTAAGACGAGGTCATTCAAGTTATAGTTTTAAAAAATGTACCCGAATATTTCATGCGTTTTAGTAATCGGCGGCTATGCCTTGTCGCGTTAAATCTCGCCCGCGTCCTTATAAACTCCAGGATTATGACAAGATCAAGCTACTGTCTACACACGAGGAGCACGACAAAATACTACAATAATGATTATGAAATGACATGCCTTAACACTTTAAAATTTGAACCTCTGTACGGTACGTGAAAGCTCCATAATGCCAGAGTGCATTATACAAAAAAAAAAGATATGTATCCTATGGGCGCGGATTGATACGGATGAACTTACATAGAGAATGATGACCTCAACTCCTGGATTGAAATTTTAATTTCCATTTCCGAATGACATGTGGCTCGTTTTCGAGAGCATCTCGAAAATGGAAATGTCTCTCTGTGTCGTTCGAAGAAAACAGGCATCATTCACAATTCAGAACTATTATGGTCGGTTTCGAGCGGCGTCTTCCCTGAGGTCTCTCTGGTTTTATTTATGAGCTGAAA
>VNWX01000110.1:0-32441 GCA_009869905.1 Ceratophysella communis
GCCATTACATTCAATAAAATACCTACTTAAATACATTCAAAGCTAATAAAATATTTTTAAGTATCTAAATTTCTAAATCCGATGAAAATCTGGTAGTTTTACATTAATCGCCACAAAATATGCCTGGTTTCAAATTGCACACATAAGAATGCATGCAAATAATCCGAATACAAATGCCCGAGAACTCCTTATGGACTCCAGATCAGTCCTCTCAAGAAACTCCGGAATAATCATATGGCTCTCCTGTTGAGTTCAATAAAAGTGAATGCCAATGAATGGAAATTAGATGCTATAAGTTCGTCATCCTGGCTACAATTAGGAACTCATTCAGTCTGTAGGATTCAGAAAGACAGACAAGCACAGTTTTTAGTTGGCAGAAGAAAGGGTTAGAAACATGTGTAAATAGTGTCAGGAACGGGAAGGTCTGAGAAAGATTATAGCCATTATAGTAGGAATTGTGGCAGACTTAAAATATGCGCATATATTTTACCTATACAAATATAGCTCTGACAAAAAAGTTTTCAGAGTCTTCAACAGTTGAATATATTCTCAAATATAAGATGATGCATTGACGGTGTGGTAGATGCAGTTTAGTTGGGTCAAATGCAGAATTCAAAATTTTGCAAATAAGGTTCGCGTTGGCTTTAACAATGATTTTGCGAGTCTAATAGAATTTCGAATGTCCACCTTTAAAATAATGTGCAACGAAATCAGCATTCTACCGGTGTATTCGCTCATTCGCTGTTTCAGCATTTATATTTACAGTGGAAGCTAGAACAAGCAGCCAATGTCCAGAGAAAGGGTCAGCTTGTATTTGTAATTTGAAGCAGGATTCTAAAAGATGAAAGAAAAGTCTCTAGAGATCAGACCCTCATTTCTTGAGCCCGCCGTGCCGGTGACTAAGGATGCGGGATCAATGCATTTTTTTCCGTGAAAGTGCTACTACACATAGCGGAGCTGGACAAGTCAAACTTCCTGTTTTTTATTTCTGGGCACGTAAAACACATTTATAAAATTGGAAACTACTCTGTCCGCTACGTACACACACATTGGTCTGTAAATCTTCTCTTTCTCCCTTTTCCCCTACCATAAAAACTAGGCAGGAACAAGTCGACATCTTCTCCGGAAAAGGATTTCATCCGCCTGATTTACAATGGTCATATAAATGGACTAACATAAATAAGAGAACACATTACTGAGATGGGAGAACTGATCGCGTCATATGGACCAACGACTTTTTTTTACTACGAAATCTCTTTGTACAACTCAAACAAAACATTCCATTTGTTCATGCTCGTCTCATTAGTCTCATTAGTGTTTGCAAAAATTTTTCATAGCTTTTTATTTAGAATATTTTTTGGAAAGCTGAATTTTTGCATGCTCATCGTTTTCCATGCATTATGAGCTTTTATATATTTCAGGTAACCAAATAATATGCCATTAAAAGGTTTCCCTGAGCAGTTCCGTTGGAATAGCAAAGCCGTTCTGCAGCGAAATAGTTGGTCAATTCGAGATGTATGAAGACGCAACGTCAGAGTAAGAATTTTCTAGAAACTTTGGAGCTTTAATTTTTTGTTAAGGTTTTTTGTAATCAAAAATAAATTATTAAGTGACCATATTTAAATTTCCTAAATTGCAAAAATCTTGAAAATTATTCAATCCACAACGTCCAACAGATTATGTAAATTTGGGTGACACAAGTAAATGTTTTTCGAATGCTATTTGGTTTGGATGAAGCACCCATACATACTTGGTATAGAAATGGGGGTGCGTTTCAATTTTCGTAAGTAAATCAGCCTCTAGGATTTGATAATTTGTAGAGGATCCTAATTGAATCGCGCGTAGTAGAGAGTGGAGTGGGAAACCGAAATATTATTCAGGATTGGGATCCTCAAGTAGCACTCCTGCTCCTGAGACTCAGCCAATGCCTAATTAATGAAAAGGAGAAGTCCTCACCCTCTGCTCTCAATTGAATATATTATTATGATTAGTTTGGAGTCTGAAGTGAGTTCGTGGTAGTGATTGCGGAATAGGAATGCCCTTATAGCCTCCCATCTATATTCACTGATGATGATTGGTATCTGGTATCAGTGGGTCTTTGGGTCGAAGTAGCGGAACAAGTGCCCTTGGAAGCGAGGCATGCTCTAGTGCAAAGGCATCTCTACAACTAACATATAAAAGGATGGGTTCAATGATAAGATGCTCATCAGGCAGGATCAGGGACTTTTATTCAATCAGTCCCATTGTCCTCTGCCCAGGCAGGGACACGGTTAACCCCGAGTGGGCTCTAATCAGATCATGGGAAATTGCAAATGCAAAAACGAGAGTCCCTGCGTATATCCAGGCAGCATTGTAAGACGCGTTTGAGTTGTGAGGGGACATTTCCTCGCATGAACTCATTCAGAAGTGGATATTTCAAGTTTCTAACCTCATAATCCAAATATCTACCATACAATTCGTTGTACAAACACTTGAGGCCTGATCTGACGCCTGATTAGTTATTTATCTGTGTCGCCTATTATCGCGTTGAGCTGACGCCGGATGCTCAGGAATCCGCAGTTTAACAATAATCCTAACAAGGCGATTCGATTGGTCGATTCTTCAATTGATTATAAGCGTTTTGGGTAATTTCAAGATTTTCTATACAAAGAAAAGCTTTTCCCGACTCAATTTTCATCGTAAAAACTTTTTAACAGCATGAAAAAATTTAAATTAAGGAAATCGCATTGCCGTCCAAAAACGATTCCCTTAAAATTAGCAAATTATTACAAATATGGTGAATTCGCTGAGCGAAAAACGTTAGGCTGAATTTGTAGCCAGGACTGAGACAATGGAGGGTTGTTGAATGATTGGGGTGAGTTCGAGGGAGGGTCCGAGTTTGGGAAAAAAAGGGAAATCAAATATGGAAAACTGTTCGGGGTAGCCAAACCTGCTGGTTGCCGGAGTACTGTAACAAAGAGTGTCAATTCCATGGAAGTGCCCTAATGGGGGATGGACCCAAACACAACTCCCACTAGTTTTCCACATTCAGCTACTTTCACGCTAGGCTCAGGCTACGGCCATTAAATGGAACGCTTCAGAGAATGCATTACTCGGGTAGGTACTCTACAAAATTTGTGTAGGCTGCAATGGAATAATGTCCAGCCTGTAGTTGGCATTATTACTTGGAAAAAACTATGCATATAAAATTATAAAACAGCTTAAAATTAACGAAATGCCATGATCTCCTCGAATTCATTAGCCCCTTAAAAGCTATTTCCAAAAAACTAATTTTAGTTATAATAAGATTTTCTAGCTAATAACCGTTTGCGAAATTATGCTAAATTCGATATTAAATTCAAAGTATTACACAACTCAAAATTTAATAGACCAAACTTTCGGCACTGATATTTAATCGTAAGAGCACATTGACGTAAAGTTCAACATTACAAATGAGATACGAAATACGAGTACTTGCTAGCATTTTACATTAAGTATCCCTTGCCTCCGTCCATGTATCTACGCTTTTTAAAGAAAGGCATAGAAAAACCAATAAGAGTGAAAGTATCAAATGCTGCTGGCCATAAGTAAATGGGGGACAGAAGGAAGACTGAATTAAAAGTATGGAACACAAAGTTTGCTTCGGGTTACAAAATAATGGCCTTTCTTGGCCTGCTCGCGGATCTGTTTCAGCTGGGGAGAGCACTCATCATCTTTAGAATCATCCGTGATCCATGCAACAACTACTACTTGCCTATTATTAAAACCCGCCTCAATATACTCGAAAAATGTCGGATTTATATTACAAATTATAAAAAATATGAAAGTTCGGGAAATAATGCATAATGCATGTAAGCTTAGCTGGATTAGGAGATCGTTATTTTTTGAAAAACCTGTGCTAATGCAAGTATTGCTTGAAGGGCAAATCATAAAACAAATTGGAAGAATTATTCGTTATCTCTGGAATTTCTATCTCGTATGCATGATGCATCGCAAAGTGCATAAACAAGTCAAGTTCGTTCATCTAAAGGCAATAACCTGTTTCTGATCTCTGTCCCGTGGCAATTGACAGCTTAATGGAATTAAAGAATTGAACTGAACGGTTTGAAACAGTGGGCGCAGTGAAGAAAGTAACACCTTTGGTGGTTCGGCTCGTGATAGCCCCTATATTATCCATCTTTACAATGTTGAGAAAAATCTGAATTTTTAACTCATCCCAAATACGGTTTAAAATAATTTGGATTTAAAAGGGCTACCAAAACCGGTTTATCCTGCCCAGCAGCAGTCCGTTTGTCCGAGTCGACAAGCCTATAGACCAGTAAAGTAGTCTCGCTCTGACGCGATGCTCCCAGCAGGCAAGAACGCGTGCTTTCACAAAACCAGTTTTCAAGACTGGACAACCAAATCAAGTCAAACTTTGGACGTCAAAGACCCACACGCTCTAATTGACACATTCACTTTCCACCGTTTGAAATCCTCATATAGAGCTCTAATTGAAACTGAGAACTTGAGTCTTTGACTTACCGCAAGTCCAGGGCTTAATTGAAACTTTTAAATCACTTTGATATCACACCACGGACTTCCTCAGGAAGAAACTAGGGAAAATAACGTACTTCTTAGCTAATAATATTTACGAAAATATTCCAGACGAAATTCTTCTGCTGGTAACCTCTGCATCTCGGCTGTTTAAAGTTTAAACTATTTCCTTCTGCACCTCTCTGCAAATTTGAGAGTGTGATCCCAGGCAGGGTCCTCGTTCACCAGCAGGAGATGTACTTTTCATTATGCCTTTGAAATAGAGATTCCTTTTTTGTGCTTTAAGTTTTTAAACCCTTTTCAGAGTGATTTCTGTTCCATTGGATGGGTGCTCCGGACATATACAAACATTCATAAGGGATCAGCCCTTGGTGAGGGTTTTTCCAAGGGATGTCCCACTGTGAGCCTGACTCTCGCACCAGACTATGTCGAGGCTCCCTTTGAATTATGTCAATATTCATTCCGAATTCAAATTTGTCTTCAGAGTTCAGGCTAAACTTTAAGAATCAGCAGCATATTTTGCAAATAAATCTACTATACCATGGCTGAAATTCTGCCATTTCCATCTGCCCAGCATGACTCCTATTTCTAAGGTCCTGAAACCCTTCGACATGTTTCTGAAATAAGTGTAAGTAAGTAGGTGTTTTGGAGCAAAAGGGGTGCCGTTGGTGAGACATTAAGGTTTCATTACATTATATAATATCTAACCCTATACACCCTGCACATTTATATAAATTCTGTGCCAGTGTTGAATTCACATATATTATATCATTTTAAAATGACGCTTTTGAGCCAGATGAGTCGGCTGTAGTGAGGAACGGATGATAATGTGGATTTATGTTTGAAATAAAAATCTTTTCGTTCCAGCGCACCCATCCAGCAAAAGTTCCAGGGTTCAATACATTTACCCTGGTACATCTCTTGAATTTAAAATGAATTCGTTACATCGACCAGTCAAACGTAATCAGCTCAAAACCGAAATGAGTAAGTACACGAAAATCTCAGTGCGAATTTAATTCGGGACCGCAGAAATCCAGGATTTTGATTGAGGGAATATATGTGCAAATATTCTCTAAAATTTATGCATCTTTGTACTTCCATCACGTCATGTGTACTTGAAAGCGGTGGACATGCACAGATGATTCTGGAAAACAGAAATACCACTACTAATTTGAATGAGGATGCTAATATTTCAGGCGGAAGGAGAGCTTGGTTTTCAGGCTGAGTGAATTAGAATTTAGGGACCCTGTTCGAAATCCATAGTATTGTACACGTAAGGGCTTGGCTCTACTCTCGTCCATCGTATATGTTAATTACGACGCTTCTCTTCATCAACTTGATAAGGCATTATTGGAGCTTTGGACTCAGCCATCCGTCCAGCTGCTGTGGTTTACTTGAAATCTGGATGCCTCTGATTCTAGTTTTCAGTTTTAAATTCAAGGCTGCATTGAGAACCTTTAGTTCATAGCAATCAATTCAAGCGGTGTTCAAGTAACTTTTTCGAAATTCATCCTCTACTCTCACTTAAACAAAGATGATTGAAATTGAAATTGAGACTTTAAAAAAAACTATTGGGACTTACAGTCTGACAATTTCGAAGCAAAATCAGGCCAAATCATTTACATTGGTTCCTATTTCTCCACATCTCTTCTTTCTAGTAATTGTTTGGATACTATTTGGTTGACCATCATTCGGCAAATTCTGGAAACAATTCATTTTAGACTTCACGTTAAAAGAACTTCTATATAATTGCATGTAAACGTAGATCAATTCTCAATTCGCTACATTCTTATATTCATTCTATAAATTACACATTGAGTTATTGATCCGGAAATTGGTAAACCCTTATTTAATTTAAATTCGATATTTAAGGATGTGCCAGATTATATTGGTATCGTGGTTATTTCAAGAAATATTTAAATTGCTAAGCGTTGGTTACGCCTGTCGCTTGTGTGCATATTATATGATGACGCTGATGAGACGAGAAAGCCACTGACAGCTCACTAGCTGATGCTAGTGAGCTTACTTCTGTCATCATAAATATGATACACATTTCAAACAATTCTCATCTCATATTTCCTGCAAATCGTTTCGACTGCAAAACTAGGCAATTGGCTAAGTTTAATTTTCAATACATTTGCTTCAAATCATCATGAATTTAATACTGAATGAAATATTTCCAAATATCGAATTTAAATTTGCTCTGTCCTGTTTTCATTTATCCTAAAATGAACTAAAACCAAGATGCTAGTTAAATGAGATTAGTGTTTAACACAATTTAACCAAAGTTTATCCACACTACAGAAGGCTTCTGGTACACATTACCCCGTACACTTCAATTTTACTAAAAACCCGAATTACGTATTTTTCCCTTTTGTCATCTGAAAAGCGGAAACCTGGTCATTGGACTAACTGAAAAAGGGTTACAGGCTCCCGAGTAGCATGAATGAAGCTGAGTATGTGTCAGTTGAGAGAGGGTATACCCTTTTTTAAAATAGACAAAAAAAATCTGAATATTCCCTTTGATTATGCAGACACATGCATACATATTTTTAGAAAAAGGAAAATAGATTCATTGAATTTACAATCAAAGGTGGCAGAAAAAAGTTGAAGGGAGACCCTTAACGTGCAGCATCCCTTATTTTATTATGCAAAGTAGGGACCCTTACCCCGTGCCCACTTCGTTATGCTCAACACTTTGAGCCCTTTTCCATATGCACGGAATCAGATGGGCACTGTCGTAGAATGGTTCAGCATTATGCATTCAAATTATATAGCATTTTTAATTCAGGGAATCTACGATGCCAACGGACAATTTCTTCCGGATTTTTAGCTCGGTGCGTCCGAACTTATGCTTTAATTGTGAGCAATGGTTAATTATCATTTGGCTGCATCATTATGTCCGATGTATTGAAGCTATTGTCCTGAAAAATTTGAACAGGCCAAGAAAATTTTAATTATTTTTATCCAAGCCAGTAGGTACGAGCCATTTTTGAGAACATACTATGGTGTCATACCGATTTAGCCGATACGAATTATCCTGGACATCCCGGCTGGCTACGATCACTGGAATTAAAATCATTTTTAGGTTGTGATTGTCATTGCCGGCTGAAACCCGGGTAGGAAGGTAATAATAATAACTACGACAGATGAACAGGAGGCGGAGTGGCTGGCACAAAAAGAAATCTCTCTCTGCATCTGATATCCGAGCTTTTGTCATTTAAATCTCCAAAGTGCCAAGACGTAAATACGCGTACCTTATCCCTTCGCAACAGAACAGAAAGGATGGGCACTCCAGGGACGGGTACTCGTTAACCCTTTACCTCAGGCTCAGGAGGGGCATTGCATGCATTACAAGGCTCAAAGGGAAGTCTATGGACAACCCATTGAGGTTCCCATGGAGCGGATTGTTGCCTTTCCTTACAATTTACATTTTCCATTACATTATGCACGGAGCTCTATCGTTAAGGGGTCTTGTATATGCATACCTTCGCATCAGGCTCCGACACACCAAATTTCCCTATGCATAGCTCATTTACCTCTTCTATTCAGGGCCCTCAGTCCTTACCTTCCCTTCATCTAGGTCGAGTCTCGGATCTCGATCAAAAATTTCGCTTATTGACAAAATTGTTGGCATAAGATAACAGAGTTAAGTGCTTAATCTCGGAAATCCGGATGAGATTACAAAAATTAGGGGTTTGCGGATAAGAACAAAATTCAGCAGTCGTTAAAGAGACGGAGAAAACAGTTTCACACTTTCTCCTTAAAGAAACGAGTCTAGACAGCTTTCTTTCTGGAATGCTACAGTTTTCAGAGTTACAATTTTATTTTATTTTACAAGAAAATCGATCTCCATCTCATCTGAATTTAAACTCCTAACCTCAATACCCTCAACTTCCTTGTTCGGAAAACTGAGGCACTGGCTCTTATTGAAAGAGCCGACAAATCAAATGATTCACACAGAGGCTTCCTGCTCGCAAAACCCTCATCCTTGGACGAGAAAAGGAAGAAAGACCCTCAATGCGGGTAACAGGATGGGCCAAATTGCATTTGAGTCAATAAAACTGTTTTTGGTCGTGAAGTGTTGTGAAGTGCAAAATTGTATTTAGTTTCATTGCCAAAACTTCGTTTTGGGTTCAGGATATGGATGGATTCAGCTAAATGCTGGTAAGGCTCTTATTATTGGTTCCCCAACATTTCGTCTAGTTAAAATTCGGTTTCTCAGCATTACGTCTCATGGCGTCTTCGACTCGCGATTTCCATATTTCGGCTAAGGTGAATTCCATAGATACGGCTTAAGATATCAAGCCAGGCGATGGACGAAATATCCTAAAGTTCACCATCAGCCCAACTGCCATAATGCGAAATGACCAAACACGCTATTTTACCTTTGGCTCTCCATGAGTCCATAAGATACAGAAGGAAGTTGTTGTCGAGGGAGGAAAGAGTGAATAGGGCGTGAGATGATTGGATTTTATTATTTTTTTGGTCAAGTTTTGAGTCTGGCTGAGTTGAAGGGGATGAGCGTATTGAATACAAGGCGAAACTCATCGCCAGTTAATTCCCGAGTCTTTCTACCAAAAAAAATTCATATTGACAGGAGTCAGTGAGGCAAGGAAGAGGCTTAGGAGTCAATTGGATTTTATAACCCAACTCAAGCCTCGCTTCATAAGAAACATATGGGAAGATGACTTGGTGATTCTCTCTTTTTCACAAAACTTTGAGAATGATGCGTTAGCCTATGCATACAGTCTTTAGTCCAGAAGGGGTATCACTCATGTGCATCCGCAAAAATATTTCGAACTGAATTGTGTGATTCGTGTATAAGAGTTCATATTTTATATTTTGCAAAAACACCCTAGTAATTTCGGTATTTTAGCATACCTTTAAGAATTCCGGAATTTCTGCATCTAAAAATTTACATATATAAATAGTGTAAATTCGCTTTGCTGAGGCTGAACTGCCATAGACACAGACCTCTGACAAAGGCTACATTTTTTATTGTGTTTCCAAAAGATGTGCTCTCTCCCCTTGCTGATGCTTCACCTGGGATAGGTTAAGATCCTAGATAACGTTGAGTCATCTCATCAGCACTCTTCCATCAGCAGAGATAGGCTCAGACCCTTTGCCTTGCTCCTCTGACTTCAATCCTGCTCCACGTGAATTAGTCGGTGTGGAAACCGGAATTTGATTTGAGGGCTTCAGTTCTGCAGAATGGAACTGAAGCTTCTCTTTGCTCTCACTCATCTTAGGAGAAAGTATCTCAAGGAAGAGAAAGCACGGGGACAGCAACGTGGAGAAAAAAAGTCAGAGACAGGCGAGTGGTCCACAAAGGCTAATATATATTATGTATGAGTCTAAGAAGGATTTAGTGGTCCGAGTTAGGGGTTCTTTCTATACTTGAAGCCTTTGGTAAAGCTGTCCACGTGAGGGTTGTGACTTGTAACACGGCTGCAAATTTTACCAGCATTAGCCTTAAAAAGCGTTCATCGCATTTCAGGTTTCTAAATTAATTACAAATTAGCGGTGGAAAATTCTAAGGCATCAACTTATTGCTCTTAAAATCAGCTTCATTTGATTACTGCCACAATCCTAAACCGAAGACTGCATTATTGTCTTAAATAATCCTGCAGTGGGTTACATACTACAGATGAAGTAAACTTGACAAATAAATACGGATAACCTAATGAAAAATTTAGACTTCATAATAAAATTGCAATTTTCCAACCCTGCTGAATTCCGAGCTGACTGAAGTCTAGGCCCATTGTGGAGCATATATGGACTGACTGGTCTGAAGCTTCTATTTACAAAATGTGGTTCTTCCCAGATAAAATTTTAATTTGAGGAGAGTCGAGTAGTTTCTTTTTCTCGGCCCTGCCTGCCTCACTGTCTGTGCAAAGGAGAAAGGAAGGAGAGGGGAAAGAAACTCGACTTGACTTTCCATCCATCTCTCTCTTTTTTTACTTACTTCTTTTCTGTCAGACTTTTTTTTTACTTTCTTTCTTTCTGAAGGACTTCCCAGTCCAAATGTAACTTCTGTCTGAACACACATAGATATGCATGTGCTTAGCGTGGACTTGTTAGCTTTCCTCTACCACTAGAAC
This sequence comes from Ceratophysella communis, assembly GCA_009869905.1. Classification (NCBI taxonomy): domain Eukaryota; kingdom Metazoa; phylum Arthropoda; class Collembola; order Poduromorpha; family Hypogastruridae; genus Ceratophysella; species Ceratophysella communis. The sequence continues at coordinate 10,620 of VNWX01000110.1, forward strand.
ACTCGCTCCCACTGCTGCAGAGTCCGGAGTCTAAATCTAAAAATCATTTCATTCTCTCCCACTCCTCTCTGCAACTGGGTCCAAAAGTAATTATTTACGTCAGTAGGGTCTGGGCTTTTTTTATTCGGAATTGTGGCATGTTGTAAATAAATTAGGAGGAACTCGCCAGGCTAAGGAGCTTATAGTTGGGCTACAGACCATTTCTCAGGCTTAGAGGCGGGAGTGCGGCGTCAGGAGATAGCTGGGAAGCTGCGGAGAGAAAGAAGCGGGAGAAAGCGGAGGCGGAAGGGCAGAGAAAAAAAGAGTTGAGGGTGAGTGGCAGAAAGGGCGTGTTAGGAAATGACTGGTGGCCATGTTAGTGGTCATTATTGGGAGGAAAGCGCATGTTTCACCCGCAACTCGCACTCTCTCTGCCTGCCTGCATGCCTGTCCTCAGCTCAGACCCAGGCAACAGAGAAGCCCGGCATCATATTCCGCTCCGAGAAAGGCTCTCTGGCTAGGCGAGCTAGTAGACACGGGTCCGTTCGCTTTTTTTCTGCTCGGCCCAAGCATCGATCCGAATCCATTCCTATTCCAAAGGGAAACGGACGGCCAACCACTCCGACCACTAGCCCACCTACTACTCCTTTGCAATATCCATAGATCCAATGCCAGGGAGAAAGCTGGCGGGCAAATAATACGCGCTCACAAAAATTCCTGGACTCTCAAATATTTCTCTCGACTACTTTCACGTAGCCTTTAAAGGTCATTCGCCCTTTTATATAAACTTTGGCAACGTTTGTATTTATAGTTCGCTTTATCGAGAAACCCAATTATGCATAAAAGTGCGGAGCTTACAAGAGTTTGCACCTTTATTCTATTTATGCATGTTTAAGATACCTTTATGTCGACGGAAACATGCATATCTTCGCCCGAAATTGACCACAGGGAGCGCTAATATTTTGATGAAATTATCAAGTTAATTTTCTAATAAATAAGGCAACGTTTGTATTTATAGTTCGCTTTATCGAGAAAACCAATTATGCATAAAAGTACGGAGCTTACAAGAGTTTGCACCTTTATTCTATTTATGCATGTTTAAGATAAACATGCATATCTTCGCCCGAAATTGACCACAGGGAGCGCTAATATTTTGATGAAATTATCAAGTTAATTTTCTAATAAATACTTAATTAAGTAAAAGTGCAAACATGAGGGTCCGATGAATACAATACAAGCATAGGACAGCAGACAAAACTGAAACTTTAGTTTAATTATTATGCTGGATCTCTGCAAATGCGTTGAAACTTACATAACCCACTGAAAACAATATATTTGCGTGTATGTTAATTCCAGAATTGAATATTTAAACAGCGCATTGTGCGCATTTACGGATACACCCATGGTTCAATTGGCGGGACTATTTGTGGTGAGTTTCAGCATAAAAGCGACTTCTAGAATGGCAGTTAGTAGTACTTTGACGAAATTCAGTAGTAGTTGTGGGCGGAAGAAAGCCTGGTCTCTGCTTTCACCGTCCATTGGAGAGCGAGGCAGTTCCTGAACAGAAGCAGAGTGTCGAGGGCAATTAGTGTTCTCTCGGACTTTGAGAAGCATAACGTGGCTGCCAAACTCATGATGAATTACTCTCACGTGCGTCTTAAGGTTTCTCATTGAGAACTAATTAGGACGAAGGTCTTTCAGTTCCTGAAGCCCCTCGTCTGCCCAGTTCTCCAGCTTCGCCTGGGCAGAAGAACACGGGCTAACTGAGAGAGACAGCCGCTAATTGGCTGGTCCTAGCCAGGCCTAATTAATTGGACCTTCTACCTCTCCTCACTTGGCCGAACTCGAGGTGGGCTAATTAAATTCAAACTCAATTTTACCCATTTACACGAGACAAGGCAGAAGGACAGTGTTCAGAATTGGATAATCTTTCGTAACGCAGTCCAACCTGCTCTACTGTCGTTCACAATTCGATTGGCTTCTTCTTAGAATTTTAGCTTTGTATCCAAGGATTTCGAATTATTCAGAAATTGACCATCGCCATCACCACTTGCATATAGACTAACGCGTCATTTTCATAAGAAGGGAACTTTCCCTTAGCTATAGTGATTGTTTCCTGAGATAGTGAACCCCCTTCTATTCACAAACTATAAGTCAAAAGTTGCATAACGCAAAGAAGTTATAGTAATTGTATACTGTAAATTCGTACTTGCTTTCCACTTGGTTGCTCCTCATCATTTCATGTATCTATATTTGGCTTATTTACCCGACAGCTTCTTACAAGACGAGCCTTCTTACACAGCCTACCTAGTTCTATGTTGTTCTGAGTAAAGCTGAATCATCGTTGTCTTTTGAGAAGTTTAATATTGGCACTAGCAAAGTGAATAAAGGAGCAGGGTGAAATATAGGATGGTGTTAGTGCTGCTGCTTTACTCAAGAGGGAAGGATTCCTTAGCACGAAGGAACAAGAGAGGCAACAGGTATGCCAAGCCGCTTTTTCGCACTATCAAGAAAATACTCGAGTTTAGTTTTGAAACACTCGGAGTGAACAGCAAACCCGGGCTACCGCTTTATAGTATGATAATGATAATGATACGCTACCCGAGCCAACTTTTGCGAACACGTAACATTACATATTATCATTGTCGCCTAGCCTTGATTAGCGCCAGGCGTTGAGCCAGTAATTTAATAGACTTTACGAAAAATGTAAGAATGGTTTGGGTTGATGCAGATAGGCGAGGATCCGGTTTAAATCGCTTGTACGAGTAATGCTGAAAATGATGCGTAGAACACAACAGTATCGACATAAAGGTGAAAACTTGTAGCTTTCCTTGTAGAACCACTTCCGCCTGCCGACTCTCGCCTGTTATTTTATCAAGTTCCACTTTCTTCAAGGTTTCGGCGTCTGCCAAGAAAGCTATGATTAGCTAAGTCCTCCAAACTTTGAACTGCTGTGGAGTGGCCTGAAGGANAAGCAGAAATGCTACTGCTAAGCACTTGAAAGAACTTCTATTATTATGAACTCCCACGTGGCTTATCCTGTCACTTTCTACCAGTTGATGCAAAAACCTTGTAATTCAGCATACTTTAATCCAACAACTTCGCAGCACATGTTTTGGCTCCGAATTTAGCACTACTAAGGTTTTGCTCCCGAATTAAATTCCATATTTTTTTAACGGTTTCAGTTCCACATTGAACTTGTACATAGGCTACGTACGACAGACCGTTTATTCACCTATGTTTTGTTTAGATATTAAAAGAAATATTTCACTCCTGTCGTCTCGCTCTTGTCAAGTGCTTTACAGAATAAGGTTATCTTCCGTTGTTGTTATCCATCGAGTACTTTCCTCTGTGCTAGTCTTTGTAACTCAGCTTCAAGATCTGATGGAAAATAATGGTTAGCTTGGAACATGAAACGCCTACAGAGTCGACTTACTTGCCGGTTTTACGGATATCTCATGCATCGTCTCGTGTGTGTGTGTGTGCGTGGGGTCTTTATTGAATTGAGAAAATCGAATAATAGAACACTTAACTCCATATTGCAAAATTGCCTTTTAGGAGAGCCATCCCGTTGGCTGGTTTGGCGAGAGAGTAGAGAGTGATAAGCCAAGCAAATGGAGACCACATTGTTCCGTAGACATACAGTTAAGGTAAGTGCATACATTATAATACCATCATTCAATTGCTGGGACTACTTCGGGAAAGAAAACTGTTGAGTTTGACTGAGTGCTTTTGAATCGCTCCGGTGTAGTTCAAGCGTTCCCAGTTTTGCGTGTAATATGGAATATGGAATATCCACTGAATATTCTGAATATCTACTAGAATATTCTGAATATCTACTTGGGTTTATGTTGCTTTTATTCAAGAATTTTCCGTAAAAATAGGAAGCATAACAATAACAAAAGAAAAAAATATGATGTGTGATCTGGCCGGCTTGGGATTCATATATTTTAAATAAAATATCGTTACCTTACTGCCTAGAGCGAGTCAAGGCTTTAGCCTGCAATTTAAATTGGCACAAAAATACCAGTTACGTACGTGCTAAAGCTCAAATTAAAGGCCTAGCGAATACGTGAAACGCAGATGTTCGCAAAAAATTTAGGGTATATTTATATGTTCGCTCTATAATGCTAAGTCGCGTAATCCTGGTAAAGGATTTACTCCAGCCTCCAACCAACCCTTTCGCTATTTAAGTCTCAACTAATTGTCAACCTAAGTGTGTTTATTGAAGGGATTACAATTTTGTGTGTGTATGTATTACCAGTAGTTTTTTCCCTGAATAGGTGCTTATGTTATGTATTGTGTCCTTCCGTGTGAGGTACATTCCGGCCAAACCAACAAGGATTTTTGCTGTGATTCACCCTTTTTTCTATTCGGGTCCCTTCCTGAGTTAGCTCAGGGCCTGATTGAAGTGAATAGAGGTCTCAATGACTACTGAGGAGCTTGTTAAGTGAATGAAAGGAAATGGGTGTCGTTTCAATAACAACAACAATAACAAACCAATATGGAAAGGGTGGTTCCGACTCTTTGGATTTTGGGTTGAAATCCGATCACTTTTTTCCCCCCGAAACCTGTGAAATTGATACGAGAGTCCAACAATGCCCAACTTTCCTTTCCGGAAAATAGGATAACATTTCAGTTCTATTTAAGCTATCGGGGTAGGTTTTTTTTAAGGTAAAAGGTATTACACGACCAGGGTGTTTTTACAAAAGAATTCACATGAATCACATAATGAACCTGTCACTGTCCAAACATCCAAATTCGAAGTTTAGCAGCCACTGTAACCACGGTGTTACGGTGGTCTAGAGCAAAGCATTATGGGTTTCGAAAATGTGTTCATAAAGAAGGATTACATAATAAATTCAAATACAGAGGTTGGACATCACGCAAATTCCGCAGGTATCGGGTGCCTCGATCGAATTTTCATATTTTGCTTAAAATTAGTATGAAATTATAGAATTATAATGCACAAATTATTTAAGCGAATCGAGCTTCTACTCATTGGCTCAGTTCATGAAACTGTATAAATTAGGTTTTCAAACGAATTTAGGCAATTTTCAAGTAAACAGGCGAGTTTTATAACAAAGTCTGCTATTTTAGAATTTAACTTATTTTCGTAGGTGAATCTTGATTTAAAAAAAGCATTCCGAATTTTTTGCAAAAATCAGAAGGTAAAAACTAAACAGCGTAATTTATTCCAATTGAAATACAAAGCTTTCTCTTCGTTTACTGCATTTACGCTGAAGTGGAAGAATTCTGTAAGTTTTACTAATGATTATGATTGAAGCCGAGGAACTAAGTCTAAAAACCATTATGACTCCGTTTTGTTAGCTTTGAGGCTTAGTGGGAAAGATTATGGAACGGGATTACTGTCATTACTCTCAAGTGAGAGCTTTCTCATAAAGAAGAACAAGGTTAGGCGAATAAAAACTTCTCTGGCCCAGAGTCCTCACGGAAGGATTAGCAACATCAAGGCTTAGAGACAGAGCTCGTCGAGAGATGTGTGTACAGAGGACACAGAAATACCTTTACAAAAACCCTGGCCTTTGACACGATTTGTGCTACATGGCAAAGTTGCCTTGAGTCTTCTTCCACATCCAACATCCAACCTGGAACCTCAAATTGTAAAAAAAAAATTAAATAAATCTCTTCCTAATGTGTAACATTTTTCCCATCGTACTTACACAATAAATAATGCCTGAGTTCCCATCTATCTGTCTATTATGTCCAATGATTAAAGTAAAATGTCAAGCACCCTTTCTATCAAAATACAGAGACACGTCCAAAGGGTTGGGTGAAAAGGGCTTTCAAATACACAGAAAAAAAATGAATTTTAAATTCAACCCGTTTTTTTCCATCTCTACACACAGATAGATATCCTTGGGTTCCGTTTGAAACGCATTATGCTTTTCTTTGGCCAAAGTTTTTGTACCGGAAGGATTAAAATTGTTCTGTGTACTCGGTGCACATTAGTACAGTAGAGATGCGTTGTTGTAAAAAATGCTTTATAAATTAAGCTTGGTAGAATTTTTTATGCTTTAGCAAATAATGCACGAAGATTTTTGCAAAATTTACGGCATATCGTTGAATCAATTTTTGTTATTTTTTATACTTCAGCGGAAAATGCACAATGTTTCTGCGATTTTTACGGCATATCGTTGAATTATTTTTGGTAATTTTATTCCCGCGAAAAAAAAGCATATAAGTTGAACTAAGTTTTGCTATTTTTTTTACTGAAGCAAATAATGCACGAAGATTTTTGCGATATTTACGGCATATCGTTAAACCAATTTTCGTTATTTTTTATATTTCAGCGAAAATGCACAAGATTTCTGCAATATTTAACGCATTCGGTTCAATAAATTTTCGTTAATTTTGATATTTCAACAAAAAAATGCACAAGATTTCTGCGATATTTACAATACATCGTTTCGTTAATTTTTGCTGCCAATTTTCAGAAGTTTTGTGCTTCTTTCGCTTAAACTTTACGTGAAGGCTACCTGCCCTATACTACAACCTACAATTCTGTAAATTTTAAAATTTATTAATGGAAAAGGGCATGATCATTTAAAAGCATTTGAAACTTCGAACCAGATACCAGAAGGAACTAATATTATAAAAAAAACTTGTCTCAATTTCCATTCCATGGTTTTTTTCTCACTCGTATCTCTTTGCTCTTATGTTTTTTATGCTAGCGATCTGACCCTTTCAATTTCCATAAGCGTCTGGTTCTGGTCTCTCTCTGGCCTGGTCCCAATTTTTTTTATAACCTCCTCTCCATTTTACACCATTCCAATTGTAGCGGGATCATCCGTTAAAATGTCCATCCATCTCACTACCACCACAACAGCCTTTTCTTTTTGTATCAAAAACTTCAACCCTTTTTTACCCTTAGCTCTGGGTTTGATATCAAAAAAATAATTCAGACTCAAGGTTTTTTTGTTAACCATGAACCAAGAAGACCTTATTTCTATCATAAATTTTACAGGTTGTAAATTGTAAATGCAAAAAAAAATATAATACATATATAGAAAGGATTCTCTCAGCGTGGAACTCTGACAAGCCACTGCATTTTTTTTCATTCCATACGGATGGCTTTCAATATCGAGATAAAGGCAGGTAAAGGGTAGAGCCGAATATTTCACTTACCGTATATAAAAAATCAAATAAAATTATAAAATTTCTTCTCATGGGAATTAATGGAAGAGCAGGGTGATGCAGCTGAGGAATTCTTTGAGGCTTCAAAGGGTTCATGGCGTGAGAAAGCGAAACACAAAAAATCCAGGGATGGGCTGCTCGGGCATCATAAAAAAGGCGATTTGAAAAAAAAATGTACAGTTGTGATTTTTTGCTCTGCAAACTGGGATATGTATGCAGATATTTGCTGAGCACTTCTCGCTTTGCAGTACCTATTTTCATTAAAGTCGGAAGTGTATGTTCAGGGTCTTCGGAATGTCAAAATATTAGGCTTAAAGTAAACAGTGGTACTTGGGCCTGGCCAGACTTTCACCGTCCTAGCATTCCAGCTTAGAGCCCACACACAGGGCGAGCCAAGAATGCATTTTGAATTTATAGCTGCTCTGAAATTTCCTCAACTGCTTTTGGTTCTACATACTAAATTACTTATATTGGTCGTTATAGAACTGACTGTAGAGAAGCAGTGAGGGTATTACCTGGACCTAATGCACCCTGAAATGAAAATTTGAATTCTAAATGCATTTCTCAGCGTCCAGAAAGCCCCCATCATCTCGTTCCAATCATTCCACACTACTGGAAGCCTGATTCCGAGACTTTGAAGCAGCTTCTGCTCTGCCTTACGTGCTAATTCTAATTATTCCAGACGAAGGGAGAACTGCATGCTGCATCGTAGGAGTAGTTCGGACCCAAGAGACTTCGGATTTTTAAGCATCCTCCTCCAGACAGTCGTCTCAGATAGATTAGCGTTTCTCTATTCCAGAAGATAAAAGAAAAGTTCTTTTTTCTACCCTTATCGTTTTCAGTTCTGCCCTATCTCGTTCCCGGTCATGTCTCCCGGGAGTTTCTCTTCAGTGCTCTCGGACTTGACTTGGGCTCCAGTCCATAAATATTAAGAATGTGAGCGTGGAAACGCTGGAGCTGAGGAGGGATTCCAAATGCCCGGCTTGAGCAGCAGCGGCGGCGGCGGGAGAGGGGTTGAGAAGTCAACGCAATGACTTCGGAATGGGTTACTTTCTAACCAATTTTCTTGCTGACGAGGTCTCTTTTTTTCTAGTTTGGCTGGGCAGAAAAAAAATAACAGAATCATCAGTCGTTTCTCTTTCTCGACTGGATCCAATGACTCGTAGTGAAATAGTTATGTTTTAGAGAATGCTCTTGACGACACAGCATTAGGCGGACGACGGAGACTAGAGCAGCGTGGGCTGGACTCAAATTTCATTCTCATCGATTCTTCGTTTCATTTGTACGCCTTTCTTTCAAAGTCTTTTCCTTTCGTTTTCAATGACTTTGTTGGATGATTCCCAGTAGACCTCATCTGGGGCCTCTACCTTCCCGTCACTGGGCTTCATTTGAGAACCAGTAGCTACTGGTCCCAGCTACTCGTCAGAGCTTCCTGATAAAATGTCACACAATCTTAAAACACAAGGAGAATTGATCGAGTTTAGTTTATATAACAAACTGGAACCTTTTGTAAAACGTAAAACTGAGGCATCCTAGTCGAAGATTTTACAACTGGAATTTAAATTCCTTTTTCCTTTAGGTAAGATTACCTGTTGAATTACGGCATCCACAATTTTTATCCTATTTCGTATCTGAACTGTCATGAAACGACCTGTGAGACGCTTAAGCCCTACAGAAACCTCCGATGGACTTCGACATAAGCCTTGGAGACGGGTTGAAAAATTCTAAGCTCGCCATTTGATTCTTTCGTGGGTCCTTCGTCTTCCTGTTAGTAGTGAATCCTCATTTGGTCGTCTTAGGGCGTGAGAGACATGCTTCTGTCTTTCCTGCCGGCTTAGACGTTAGTCTAGGACGAAGAAGCCTCCCCACAAGATCCATCACTTGTCGGAAACTTCCTCATCTCTTCGGCTCCTGCCAGACGGGCTTGCCTGACAGGGATGGAGAAAAGTCCTCTCCCAATTCCCTTCACATTTCACCGGTTCCACATGTTTTCTGCCCTTGCAATTCGGTTGCATTGGGATTTTTGTTGAATTAAATCAAAAGATATTATTTATAGCAGTTTGCCATTAAAAGCAGGAAATGGGAAGTACATCATATTGATTGTGCTTACTCCAAACTCATTGAAACAGTAGACTAATATTACAAGTCTCAGCGTATAAAATTAACCCTATATGCCCAATTCTGAATGTCAAAATGTTTCAAGTGGAGTTGACCATGAGCGGATTCAGTTCGATACCCTCGTATCTGCGTCCATGTCAAGTCAGCAAAATGAGGGCCTTCTTTCTTTCATCCGTTCTCCCTGGACTTGGACGCCACTATCTTTCCACTCACTTCCGCGAGCCTCCTGCCAAAAAGTTTGGATGGACTTGAAGCGAAAAAGCTACGGGTAGTTTAGTTGAACAAGGGAGAAATGCTCTGCCATGCAGAACAATGACCTATGACCTCTACTTCTTCGGATTCACTTCCAAGTACCAAGATATCAGTAGTATCTAAGCTCGATTCGATTTCTCGTGTGTGTGGAAGGTTTTAGTTCGTTAGCTTTTTCCATGGGTAATTGAGTTATACACAAGAGAGCGGTTCGTAATTTCATCCTGATCCCCGACAATGTGCATCTTAATACTAGCTACGCTCTCCTGGCTGGTGCAGCTACCTGTAGGCGTGCAACAGGGCCTTTCAGTCACATTTTTAATTGATTCCAGAGTTTCGAGGTCTGATCTATTGTTTTATGCATATCATAATCTCAAAAAGGGCGCATAGTAATTAATATTATATCATCCCGCATTTAAAAGAAAACATTACAAATTATCGTTAGAATTCCAATATATACTTGCATAAAGCAGAGCTTTTTTACGTATAGCTAAACATTTTCCACCTTTAATTTTAAGACAGTACCGCTTGGCTTAGGGAGCCAAACAGAGCGTCGTAACGACGCGCTGCTTATCCGAGTCCGTTGTCCATTGAGGACACAATAGGATGAGTTTTTTAGAATCTCTTTTTTGTAGCTGAGGAATGACTAGTTGTGCGGGCACTGGAGCTCTGCTCATCTTCTCTCTATTTTTAGCCTAGTCATTATGCAGTGGAATGATTAATGTCCCTCACCCGAATTTTTTCCCAGTGCCCGCTCTCACTTTCTTCCTTTGATCAGCCTCCACGACTCGGCCTGGCCGGCTACAAAAGAAAAAGGAGGCATTGTGCCTCTTCGTCCGCTTTGTGAACAAGATATATGGCACAAAAAAGATACCTTCGTGTTGGTGAAGTGTCCGCGGTTAATTGCGAAGGGACCGTTTGGGTCTGGCTAACTTTAGTTACTTTGCGTAAAGCTAAGGAAAATAGGCGTTATATCAATTTGACGAATTTAAATGCACTTATGCGTATTATAACGGTCGTTTTTAAATTCAATATAAATATGACGCTCGACGTAAGCACTGGCCATTTGTCAAAGCCCAAATGATAGGAAGCCCTATAAATGAAGTCCTGTCGACCAGCGCCAGAAGAGATACGTTGCACTATTGAATCAAAAACACCCTGAACGGGTTAATGCCACTAGCAAGCTTGGCTTGACAATGGGAGATATCCGCATTGGACCAACTCATGCTCATCCATGTAACAAAGCCGTTTTTCAATTGAAAAAAATTAACAAAGTGCTTCACCAACTGAACTGATCTTCTGCCTCTCTGCTCATGCAAAACTAAGTTAGCTTCCTACAACGTACTAAATCACTTCTTCTGCTACAGAAATTCGATACTTAATAAGGCGATTTTTTATATTGAAATAAGAAAATGGGAGTTCTGGGATTTTAATTCAACCCTCTAAAGAAAGGGTTCAGATACCTGGTTCCGAGTACGGGCTACTGTCGAAAATGAAAAGGTTACTCAGGTATCTTGCTTGAAAGGAATCCCTTTTCCGAAGGAACCGAACCTTTAGCACTTCTTTTGAGCTCCCGCATACCGTATGACTTTATGAGTTTTCGGTCTCAAAGTGGATCCATTCAATTGAGTTGAGTGAGCTAAGGTGTAACTCTTTGATAAAAAATAGAATTTATTAAGAAGACTGTTGAGCTGATCGCTGCTCTTTTTGATCTCAGCGTTTCAGCCACAACGATTACGATTTGCTCTTGGGTTGGGTAACGTACGTAAAATATAGAATAGATAAAACTGATTTTAATCTAGTACATTGCAAGGAAGGGAGATATATAGAAGCGTGGGTATTGAATAAAAGGTGTTTTCAGACGAGAATATGGGAAGCATCAGTAATTCTCACGTGGGGACTAGGGAAAGTCGAGGTGGTGCATAATAATATGAAAGCATTTAAAAGATAAACTAATAGTTAAATATTTAAATACTTAGTTCGCTTGGGTTTCGCGGAATTTGCCGGTACTATACGAAAATGGCTACTAAACATTTCGCGTAACACGACCAAGCTGAGTTTTAATTTTGCTGTTGTAGTAAAGATTGGCGAGTGGCATCATCTAAATCAATGTGTTTAGTACAGAATATGAATTATAGTTGGGTCCGCTTAGTTTTGGTACCGCTGCTGTTGTATTCCACATTGTGCCCAGGTTGGCAGACAGCAGCTTTGAATTCTATGTGCTATGTCCTATATTCCTATTTCTAGTAGTGGGATTTAATAAAATATAATGATCTCCAATCTGACTGTTTGACATAAAAGGCGGCTTCAGTGGAGCCTGGCTCCACTCACTCACGTCAGTTGAGTGGAAATCTGCATTTGGGCAGAATGGAGAGAGGACTGTCTACATGGGAATTGGAACCAGGCAATATTTACCAATCAAGTCCTCCTGACGTTGACGTTTCTGTGCTGATGCTGCTGATGCGGATCCGGATGTTCCTAATGATAATCCTGACTCTGTGGAGCTAGGGAACGGAGTCGTCCTGGCTCCAAGAGACAGACCGAGCATTGTCACCGGGAAAGTGAGTGGCGGGCTGGCTGGGCTCTTCTGTGGCTCTCACTGTTTGTACGAGAAGAATGGTGGACGAGAGAGAGTGAGAGAGACAGTGAGCTCAGGAGGTCACAATATTATTATTCTCTCCATTTCAAAGGCAGGCTAAAAATTAATTCAAAGGGCGAGAACCCACTCAGCTTTTCATCTAATATGATGAAACCGATTGAGGACCAATCTGATCTCTCCTGACATTCGTAAACTCAAAGGCTTGCTTGCTTCAGCATACCTACCGAAACTGAGCACGTTGACATACCAAATACTTACATATACATATAGAATTAGAGATATGGACACTCAAATTCATGTGGTTGCACTACACAAGACCAGTACCGCAGTGCAGACTCACGAGCTTTTGTTTTTGATTTTCAAAGTGGTATCCAGGATCCCAGCAACCTTTATGCCTTTGCCCATATTCTGAATCTAATAATGTTTGGAAATTTTTTAAAATAAATTCGAATATTTTCCAGGCTTTTAAAAACGTAGTCATATGAACTTTCTGCTACCAATTACAAGTCGCAGTGATTGCACGCGGATACGTAGGTATAGAAACTTGTCTTGGTTATCATGATCACCATCACCATAGTTCTAGTCTGTGACTCTGAAAGCTTGATTGAAACGGTAAGATATCGTGTGCATTGAGCACATAGTCGATTCTCTAGAGACTTGGCTCAATCTCACGTCATTTCTTAAGAAATCAGTGAAGCTTGGCTTAATCGGAAGTTGTCTAGGGTAGATACCCCATTAGCCTAATTTTTTGCTATTCCATGCTCAGAACTGATTCGAATAGGTATAGTTTTGTTCTGCTGAGAATTGCAATAAAGTTTCTGGAGAAGTTGTGAGCTTAAGCCATTGGAGCTACCAATATAAAAAAAAAGCTGTGGAGCGGAGAAATCAGGGAAGGGTATACATAACATGGCAATTACTTTGACAAAGAGCTTGGAGGAAGGTGGAGGAGGACAGGTTTTCCCAGTGCCAGGACAATATTTGAAAGTCTGAAGGCAGTGTTAAATTAGCTGCGTATTGGACACGACTGAATGAGTTTTCACAGGGATTCGCCAACATTAGCATGTTTCCTCATTCCCACTCGCTCTACCTGACTTTCCAGATCCTCTTTGATTCCCCAAACCCATGGGCATCTCATTTGAATGTCTGTCAACAGAAGTTGGACTGATTGCCAAGTCAGTTCTCAGTCCAGAATTAGGCTGTTCACATGTGCTCACGATTTAATAAGGGACTCGAGAGAAAGGAACTCTAGTACATTTTGGTAAATACTGTTAGAAAAACAGGGACTTCATAGAGATTTCTCTGCTAGGATTGTCCGTGATTGTCATTTTGGGAAGTGAGTCGGAAGATAGCCTCTTCGCCTGTGGATTTTCTTGCTTCAGGTTGAATTCGGAATTTGCTATCAGTGCCTAGTGTTGACTATCGAGCATAAATGAGCACAGAACTGTCAAACGATGCCTTCGAGATTATTTCGATGAAGGAGAGAGTGGGATGTGGCTGTGAAGCATGCAACCTCGAAGGACGCCTAACTCAAATACCGAAACTAGCAACTAGCATTTAATCAAACGTGGTACACGCCAATTGTAAATGTACATATAGATATTGCTACCCCTTACCGCTGTGGCTCAACCCTGCGATAGCCTTTTTACTAGGTTTTTTTAAAAAAAAATTAACAATTGACTTAAAACAGATTGATATTTTGAACCTACCTACCTTATGAACTTTTAAATTCCTCAATCAACCCTTACCTCGGCTATTATTCAGCCCGTGCACAGCACAGAGAGCAGCAGGGCACCAGCATAGCAGCGCAAAGCTCAACCCCCTAATTTTTATTCGTGCGAAGGGGTTGCATGTTGCATTTCAGGAAGAGTTGACTTGGCGCCCTCTCTACACAGCAACCCCAACTCCGTGCTTTCTCCAGACTCAACCTCAACCCTCCACCTCTCTCTCACTCACTCACTGCATTTTGTAGCTCAAGCTCAGGATCAAATGCACTTTCCAATGAGTTGAGAGAAAGTTCCTTTTGCTTCTTGGCATAGCCAAAACTTAAACAATAAGCAAAGTTTTTCTAGGACAGGTGAATGATCTCACACTTTCTCAAATGCAGCTTCGCCAGATGAGTCACGTTTCTGGTGATAGCACAAACGATAGCGTCTAACGCTGCTTTATTTATTTTTATCATGTGTAGAAAAGTTAATTTAATTTCAGCTAAGCTCTAACCAATATTTTTGCAGTGTTTATACATTGGTTTTTCAATTGATTTAAAATGTGCGAGTTATTAAGTAATATAATGCTGTTTTTAACTCCCTGGCGCTAATGAGAACAAGTCAAATTTAAAGCAAATAATAGTGTGAAACTCGTATTTGTTACGCTGCTTATTTCGTGCAACTCGGCTATTATTGTCATTTTGATTATATTTACTATATAATTCGTATAGTTCGTATATTGCGTGGGTTATCCATGAGAGTACCTTACCAGGAATAACATGCCACGGACAGAGGATTATGTATGCAAAACTTGTACAATAATACGTGCCTACACAGTTAAAGGATTATTGGCGGAGAGAATCCAGCAAATTGTAGCCTAGTCTAGTAATGAGTCTAGCACAACATACGTGTACGTACTTCTATATTAATTAGTAAGCGTTGCAAATTAATATCTATTTTGAACGTTAACAATTCGAATTGTTGACATGATTCAGTAAATAACTTTCTAGTCGCTTCCAAATGTGTAAATTAGGTTAATGATACGACGCATGAACTTGTAAGTTTGTGTTTTAGCTGTAATTTAGGGGCAGTTTTTTTAACTCCAGGTTTTATCACTGCAACTTAAAAGCGAGAAAAAAATACAAAATTTGAAGTTAATATTACCAGCGAATAGTTCTACAAAACAGGCTAAATATTTTCTGATGTAAATAAATACATTGATGCTGCTAAGCATTGTAGAATGAAGCCAAAGCCCCAGAAGATGTAATTACTGCTTCCATAGTTTACAATTATGACGCTGAATATTGTCCAGGGTAGACCAAATTAGTGAGCGTAATTGTTTCTGCCATTGAGCCGGAGTCTAATGTCCAATGTGGGCAGGGTAGCTTGTAGGAGTGTATGAATTAAGCATACATGACTGAGCTAGAGTTTCCAGGAGGCCTGAAACAATATTTGTAGTGACAATAAAATTGGAATCCGTCGTCCACTCCCGTGGCTGGCTGGGGAGGACGGACTCCGGATCAATAAATGCCCAGCCCTCTCGGTTTTTCCGCTCCCAGTCTACTCGCCGCTGCCTTTCCCCTTCTCCATGTCCAGGGAGCTTGGACTCCAGTCCGTTCTTCGGCAATTCGTTAAAAGCAAAATAGCACAAGTCAAATAATCTATCTAGCAAAATTTTGAAATTGTGGTCAGCAAACAAATTGCTTTGGGATTTTACGCCGGTTGCCATACATTAGCACAAAAATATTCTAAGCCGTACATGCACTCGCAGACTGGTTGCACTCCCTACGAAACTGTCGTGAAACTCTTTATTTATGCCGAAGAGAATGCTGGAATTCCCGTGTCCCACGCTCAGACGGAGATCAAAGGAAGCCACACGGCAGAGAACCACCACAGTTGACTCTTTCTGAGAGCAAACAAGACTGACAAGTGCATACAAAAGAGTTTCTCTTTTCCATCAAAACAGCCCAAGCTCCTGAAATGACCACGTTTTAATTTCCTACAACTCGACTTTCATCTCGGCCTGTCAACCTGTTTTCCTGACTCATGTTTACGATCCACCAGAATTACCAATGTATATAGAAGCATTTGTTTTGCCGAACTCAGATTACAAAATTTCTAAATATGCCTAACCGCAGCAGGCAACTGAAGTCAAAATTTCAATAGTGTGCTAAACTGGCGTTCAATACATGTAAAGTTCATGACTTAAATGCATATGACTTTCCAGTGTACCCTTTGTGAAGGGCAGTAAGAAAGTTTCAAAGTTTCTGGGGTCTTGATTGCGGTAGAAACAAGTGAAATGTTCCATGTTCTCTAGAGTAATATTGTCCTGAGAAGACTAGAGCAGCATTACATAGTAATTGTAGGGTCAAATTAGAGTCAGAGTGAGACATAATCATCTAACTAAACTTTCTTGTGACTTTGAGCATATTAGACATTTACACAGGGTCACGAATACTAGCTCTTTGCTAACATTAGAAGTGCCCACAATATGTTTTAAGCTCAAAGCTGCCTTGTAAGTATTAACTATTGCCAGAATATTTTACTACACTATTCATTTTCGGTCACCTGCGGGTGAAAAGCTCACACGCGCTAAAATTAAAGTTTCCGCAAATGACCACTAGAATGAACTTCCCAGCCGAACTTGTGTCTGTCTGTCTGCGTCCAACTTTCTCCGTGTGTTGACAGGAAATTTATAGTCTGACATTAGCGTGGCCAAAGAGGCATAAGAAGGTCTATGAGAAAAGGGGAGAAGTAGTTGCTGGCCTCGTCTCTGCGGTGGTTTCAAGATTCTACAATTTAATTTTTCAAGTCGACAAAGAAAGAATATCCTTGAGGGATTTGACATTTTCTGAGCACAGAGAAAGGAGAGTGAAAGGCAGAGCGCGCGGAGTCATAGGATTACGAACAGCCACTCGGGCTCAGCTATCTCCAGATATATTACACGTAAATCCAGGAAAAAGAAAACCTACGTAGCCATTCCATTATCATCATCAACTGAACCGAACCAACAGCCATCCATCCCACCAACCATTCCCCAACCTTACCTACTACATATTATTACAGCCCGCTTTCTCTCATTCACACACCCACTCGCGTTAACGTCAATTTATGCAACCAGGATTTACCAGGTTTTGCACAGGAGCTAACAGGGCTTACCAGAATATTTAATTGTGACAGTTCTTAAGCCTTGTATTCCGTTAATTATGAGTGCTATAAAATTCTGACTCACAATTCTTTGTATGTTCGCAATATCCCGCTCTGGCGTAAAATTATGTATTTCAAGTGTGTAGCCTATAATATTGTCGGCATCCCATCTTTTCAACCGAATCTGTTTTAAATGTACAAATTTAAAGCACAGATGTGTACTGACGCCGGTTATGTTGATTAATGAAAATTCAATAGTTATTATGAACCCAGATAGTTGGTTAATATTTCGAATTTTTGCAGTTATTTCCTGCCCACCATGTATGCCCTAAACATAGTCCATTAACAGAAAACCCTTATACGAAAAAATGCCCACATTTTACGAGACTAGGAGTAATTTTGGAACTGGTGAACATGCATGTATGTAAATACAAGTCCTGGGGTTTTTTGTTGTGTGCCCTTTTCTCTCCATGCTACTACTCAGTCCCGAGAAGCGTAGTGTGTAATATTCATTGGGGAAAGACCTCTCTTCCATTTTTTTTTTCACTTCACGCTTCGATAAGTCTTCTTGTTGTATGGAGATTAGCCTCTAGGTATCAATCTCCAAATGATTTCTTATGAAGCGTGGAAATGATAAAACCCAGGCAGAGCAGAACGGAAGAAAGCAACCACCATAGTCTCCGCAGTGAAGGCGATGAGAGATTGAACATTCATTCTGCGAGTCAGGCATCATCCATATCATAGAATATAGCCTCAGTCCAAAATCGACTATAGTAAATACTAGAGCTTTGTGCTAATGTGTAAATTCTCGAATAATCGAATATTCTTGCTTCACGTGTGTAAACCTATGCACATCGATTAATTGTAGAATCAGGTATAAATATATTTCAAATCTAACAAAAACGACTAACCTCGAAGAACAGATGCAGTCAAAATCAGACTCCATATTAACCCTGATTAATAACTTTAATTCGTTTGTATTTAATAATGAAACCCAAATGTGTTGTAAATCTGTACAGAAAAGCAGTTGTACTTAGTCCTACGCAGCAAAGGAAATAGAAAATCGAATCAGACTCTTGCAGAACAAATGAGGAAGCCGGGGTTTACGATTTTAGTAGGAAGTTGATTTTCTATTTTTGTAAATCAGGTCATGAGTCAAAGAAAGTTTGTGGTATGACGTTATTGGTTTCGCTGTTATTTGCTAGAGTCACTTTCTCCAATTGCATTCTTTTCATTTCCCTCTGTTTCTATGCACGTGGACTATTTATATATTCTACCTCCGCCCACTACATTGCCCCATTTTGCACAAGTTTTGCGTTTTGAGTGCATCCCTAATAACAACGCAAGGAGTGTCTAAAAGTGAGCTTTAAGCCTAATTCAATAGCGGACGTGTTAATAGCCGAACGCATAGCCCTTAGCGACTAGTTGGAGCCCTGCTTCACGCCCGCACGGAGGCAATTAGACAAAGTGTAGAACAAGGAACAGAGCACTTGCTTCGGACTAATTAAGAATTCACAAAGCCATTTTTTGTGTTCCCACGCAAAACACTATGCTCCGCTCAACCATAATCTTAGCGGGAGTGAATTAAAAGCTTATGCGAATCTGTTCCCTTTGATTTCGCAAGCGAGGCTCTATTATGCTTTCACTTTGCAAGGGCGTTTAGGGCTAGTTTGCGGAATGAATAAACAGAATTATAATTGTATGCAAAGGAGTCATGGCTCGATAGTGCAGGCTGCATTGCATTCGCTGCTCCCTCATATCCTGTACTGAATTTCGAGATAAATCGGCTACTGGAAGAAGGGTCCACGAGGCTTTAGCACTGCTCGCCTGAAAATCCAAAATATTAAATGAGGCCTTTCCAATTCACACCACTAAAGTGACTAAACTTATCTCCACCATCTGCATCATTACCAAATTCACTATGCAGTCAGACGGAGATCCGAAGGCACGTCGAGCCCTGTCAGTTCCTCACGACTCCCTATAAACAATTTATATAATAAATGCAAGTTTCCTTCCCCGGCCTCAGCCCCCTACTTACAATAATGCATAATATCCAGTTTAGTAACGCTCTGCTCCCAACTCCGTATTTCAACGTCGACCTCCGGTTCTTCCGATAGTCACAATCCACAGAGCCCCAGCGTCATGTCATTATTATTTTAATGCTTTGCTCTATTCGGAGACTCGGGGACTGCACTTTTTACAACCAGAATGAATATGTTCCGGAGTTCTGCATATGGATGCATACGTCAACTAAAAGCACTAAATCAAGTATTTACATATTTGTTTGCAATTGTAGTGTTTTACATGCAGAAGCATCATAAGCATGTGAAATTATTCAGCTTTGGAAATTATGTTGCAATCTATCTAATGGACATTGCAATGTATCCATGAAGTTATATATTTTTACCGGCATTTTTATTTATTTTTGTTTCTCCGCTAATTTTTTATGAATTTCGTATCCTGGGCGTTTAAAAAAAACGCGTGCAAACTAAAAATAAGTTTCGAAATTTAAATTTTGAAAATAGAAAGCCTGTATTTCTATAAATAGATAATATCCTAGCTTTCACTATAGACAAATAAGCTTTACCTAGTTCGTCGCTGACGTGGAAAACATTAGGAATTCATGTTACGTCAGGGCTTTCTGCTTGCTCCTGAATACAGAATTGTATTTTGAATCTAGAGATTTGTATTGATTCGAGCTAAGAGTATTTTTCCATCAGGAGAAGGCTTTTAGAGAATTCGAGTAATTTGGACTCGTGGTTGCTTTGGTTTGGGGAGAACGAAGGGAGCCGAATAAAAGTGAAAAAAAAAGGTTGTGGCCATTTTGGGGATTAATTTGGTCGTGGGGACCAATGGGATGAAAAATTGCGTTTTTCCTTGCTCTCTTGCCGTGTGGTGTCGTGTCGCCCGGGCTGTCGTGCTTCAACTCTCACGTACGAAAAAAAGTTCAATAGTAGAAAACTGGATTTCCCTGAATCTCGGCTCCTGTTTTTAAATCCAAACCTACGGAATATAATGTCCTGCAAACAAGTAGGAGCATTTGACAATGAAGTCTGAGCGACGGCTGCGATGTACTCGTTCTGATATTTTTGTACAGAACATAATGCAAAACCTTGCTTTGTTAATTAAAAATTATTATTGAATTCAGCATTATTTCCGGACTCAGTTGTCCACGAACCGGTCACAGAGTAGTGACGTGAAAGCACTGGAGTGCGAAAGGCTTGTAGACGATCAGGCCGGAGTCCTGTGACAAGGAATGAGTGAGTGACTATATATGACACTGATTCCCAAATGCATATCTAGGCACTCTGTGTCCCGCAATTTTCTTTTTTAGCACTCGACTACTTTTGAGGAAAAAAGAAATGAAACCCTAGGTCTCACATTTTAAAAATTTCTGGGGCTTCCATCATCGGACCAGACAAAACCCCAACCAGGAAAACTCTAAGCTGGTCTTTTCTTTTTTCCTTGGAGCTTTTACCCCATTCGATTTGAGCACGGAGGGAGTAGCTCAGACTCCCCATATTCAAATTTCAATGGTCTTTTTCTGAACTTTGGAAGGTCCGTGCAGTAATAATACATAATACTCACGGCTCTTGTAAGGCTTCCCTTCTGTGAATAATATAACTATAGGAGGGCTGGGATAAAATTCCATATTTCCCGTTCTCAGCTTGCTGTGGTATGTCGTAGACAGTTTCACGGACTTTCACCAGCACAATATGTACGTATTCAAGTTAAGGCTTCATATGTAGAAATTCGATCAGTCACAACAATTTCTAATATTCCGAAAAAAGTTCAGGAGTGTACATCATCGTAAAAAAATTAAAGAAAAGTTTTGGCTGTTTATATTTCAAACTATTATTGAAAGCATTAGCACGTGTTCAGGTGTTTTTTGAGATCGTACCTTAAATTTAGTTGTGCTACACTGCGTTTTCCCAAATACTGACGCCTATGGCCACAAGAGATTGAAAGATTTGAAAGGAAGTCGATTTCCAGCAAACTGCAAATACCATCATAGTAGTTTTTGGTGAATTTTCTAAAATGTGGTTCTGGGCGTCGACGACGACAGTGTCGGTGTTCGCGGACCCCATAGTCACTTTCCACCTACTATAGCTCTGCGGTGGTATAGGGGTTGTGGAAAACTTCATTTTTCGAGTCTCCCCTTTTCCGAATCCTTGTGTCTGATGACTCTCACCAAGTGTGACCATTTGTCCTTCCCTCTTTTTCTCATAATGACATCGGTAGGGCCCTTCCCTCTCGCTCCCATTTCCCTAATATAATGTCTCTCGCCCCAGCCAGCAGCCCGGGTCTGGTCCGAAATAAAATTTTACGAAGGAGAGCCAGGGGTTGGAGACGGGCAGTGCAGTAGCTAGGCGACTCATTCCTCTGCTATCATTTCTGAGCAGAGAGCTCGGAATCATTAGTCCTCAAACTCCATTGTCCTCGTCCTCCTCCACATTCACTTTGCACATGGTGCCCGGGTAGAAAAAAAAAGAAATTGGAGTAAATGGATAGTGGGGAAAAATGGTTTGTGGAGGTCTCCACGGAAATCATCCCCTTATCTCAGCTAGTCTAGCATAAAGGCAGCAGGCGAGGCGAGGGACAGCGACTCCGGCGTCACACGCGTCGAGTTCGCATTATGACGTCATTCGTCCGCCATCGCGGAATCAAAAAATAAATGCCCGAAATCCCTATTCGTCAAACAAATGGGACTATTTATTGAATATTTCAAAAATTTCTTCGTATCAACGTCAGTTAATTTTCATTAATCGTATTCAGAGTACCTACTACTGTTGTTTTTGCTTCTGATGACATCCGTATGTCTGCTTCACTTCGGTGTCACCTGTTGTATGTATGCATGATATTATATTA
>VNWX01000111.1:0-32346 GCA_009869905.1 Ceratophysella communis
TTCGGGTCGCACACAATAGCAAGATTTTCTCGGGCCGCACACGATAACAAGGGATTCTCGGGTCTCACACGATAGCAGCTTGAAAATGTACAGGGCGCTTCTCGTCGGTTAGTTCCATGCAAGCCGCAGTACTGCTTGTAAGTGTAAGTAAGGACTAAGTTAATATTTAATACTTATTTCTGAGATAATTATACACCACCCTCCTCGATTCATTAAATGTTCAAAAAGACTCAGAAGTAAGTAGATGTAATTTGAGTAAATACTTCAGGAAGGGGAATTGTTATGTACCGTAATATAACATCTAGCTAGCCTTAAGTTAAAATTCTATTGTTTGAGCGATCTTAAATGTAACAAATTTAAGTAACTCAGCGGTCATAGTCCTCTCCTCTGCACTCCAACCTCTCAGTGCCTTTGTAAAAATACGAAACTAAAACCGAAGCCGCGCTACTTTTATGCTAATATTAAAAGTCTAAACTTTCAGAAGGCCCGATATAAATATGGGACGTAGGAGATATTTTAATACCATAACTGAAAGGACTACAAAATTATAATTGTGAGCATAATAAGTGATTAGTGAAAAAATCATCCCATTATGTTTAATTTTTCAAGAGTTATCCTGTAAACGGACGGACGGACGACAGACGGACAGTCCATTCCCATTAAGAGCTCCACGAGATCGCTCTTAGTAATCAAATGGACACATGACTGACACAGTTTATGCTAGCAGCTCTGAGTGAAGCCAAGTAGTGAGGATAGCTCATTTTGGAAAATAATTACTTAAAATTAGCTAGACGGCAATTTAAAGTAATAATCTTATCAGTACCTGACTTTAACGCTCCCTTTTCCTCAGATTATATCTACTTCCCTCTGTGTCCAGAAAATTTTAACCTTTAACTAGGAAACTGGTAAATATTTATTTCAGAATTAACTAGGCACTTAATATAGTTAGAATTCTTTGAATCAGCTTTACGGCTTGCATAAAACTCACCGACGAGAGGCGTTCTGTATATTTTCAAGCTGCTATCGTGTGAGACCCGAGAATCCCTTGTTATCGTGTGCGGCCCGAGAAAATGTTGCTATTGTGTGCGACCCGAAATCGTATGCTCCCCCCGGGCCGCACGCTATATCAGTACCGTTTATTTTGTAGTGCACAGGCCGGGTACATGGTAACAGTATGCCCAAATAAATAACATATTACGCTTTAGGACTTTGATTGAACTAAGAACTAAAAGTATTAACGGAATTCTAAACTAACGGGTTTAAAAATAGATTTGTATTGCTTTATCCAAGACTCAAATTCTTGATCAAATTTTCGATATTTTTCAATTTTTTTAGTGTGATAAAAATTGGTAAAAATTATGGTAAACTTTTAGTGGCTTTAGGTCGTATGGATACGCTTATTGTTATTATGAGACCATTATTGGCATGAGATTTACTAGCGTGAAGTAGTACACAAAATTCGTCCACAATACTGTGCCTGAATGCCTGAAGAGTTGAACTACCTAGCAAAAGCTCCATGTTAACATCTATGCCCAGCCCAGGCCATTCATTGCCCATGCACTTACCTAGGAGCTTCACAAAACCCAAAACCTGCATCAGAATCAGAAGTAGTAAACCTTGCCTGCCCTCTCTACCTGCTTCAATTACCAAATTGCAATTGTTGTAAAATTGCCCAGATCCAGCACAACATTGGGAAAAGTAAGTCGAGCAAATTGTAGTATGCAGTATGCTGTTTGCTCTGAACAGAAAATCTAACGTCGCTTTCAAGGCCAAAGTTTCTAGAAAACCGCTTTTGAATATGACCGGATTTTAGCTTGTTTTACATGGGATTGTACAGAAACTACAAAATCGGCTCCAAGCTCCACTGTCATTTTCTTGTAAGTTTGGAGGCATGGAGCTCAAAAATTGTAAATTTCATGCGGGGAACGTAAGGTGCAAAGAGATAGTGGTGCTCAATAGAAACAAGCGAGGGAAGCTTCTTGAGCAGGAGCATCCCAACAGATAGATACAATAAATTTGCAGTAGCAGAAGAGGCCAGAAGATCCACGAGACTCGGCTTGGGCTCTACTCGACGGCTGTGTTCGTAGACGTGGCGTTTTTTGCCATAGTTTTCCATACGAGTTTTGCTTTGCTCTGAGCTGTGAATCGATCGATGCGTCTAGCGTTCTAGTTTCTAGCAGAGCCTTTTCGTACATTACACGCTCCTGGTCGTTATTAGAGTACAGTAGAGAGGAAAAGCCCGTACAGACACCTCACGATGATAGAATAGTTTCAGCTAGTAACCGTCCAATCCTGGGCCTAGAAATGCCGAGTTCTAATAATTCTATTTGCTGTAGCTGGGTGGAACTGGTAGTGCAGCGTTATTGAAAAGGCGCACCTGAATGGTGGTTAAACTTATGAATAAGTCTCATAATTTCCAAGTCACCTGTCCAAACGTATACATAATTTCCTATGCGGGCAGCTTTAATTTCGATGTACGTCCCTCAGCTAACGAGCAAAGCCTAATTAGTTAATTATGAGATAAGAAATAACGTAAACCAGTGTAAAGTATAATGCATTTTTACCACGAAGAATACAAAAAATTGTCATTTATTCCAGTACAGAACCAAGAAAATTTACTTCAGTTCAGGCAGAAAGGCTCATAAAATAGACATTAGTCAAGTCAGAACTTAAGATAAAAATATAATGGGCAGCAAAGCCTTGATAATAAAGTTTGAAACTGAAGAGCACGCACAATAGTTGACATCAATTGACTCAATTCTATCTGGCTTGCACTGATAGGTTGACATGGTACAATAATAGCCCATGTAGTCCAAGTCCCCGTCGTTTCCATGCTTGCACGCACTGCATTTTTCTCGTTTATCGTCCAAAACACAGTGAAAGTCGATCTAGAAAATAATAATAATTATGCAAATGAAAATGCTTGGCTTTAAGCAATAAAGCGCAGCGCGTTTCATGTGACTTGAAAGTTGAATTTTACTCTGAAGCGTTCATAAGCGAATTTTGCCAAAATTGATGGGAACGAGATGTATGGAGCTGCGACCTTAGTTGTGTGAGAAAATATTAGGGTAGGTATCTTACCGGTATTCCGTCTGAGCCAGATGTACCAGTTTTGAATTCGACCCATGAGCTCCAATATCCATTTGGACCAAAGTTATCTGTGCGACATTCACAGACGCCACCCTCGATATTGAACAGTATCTTTAATTTCCATGGGCAGATTCGGAGCCAAAAGTTCGCGAGAGTAATCCACAAAGTTCGAAACGAGTTTACGACGGCTAATTCTAGTTGTATTATGATTCGCTGATAATCTCCGTGGAGAAACTGAGCAGGCGTACGGATCTTGATTACAGGTAGCTTGACAAATTCCAGAAAGACTTGTAACCAGAATAGGATAGTCCAGTTTTGTACCTTCAGCAGCGAGTATTTCGGACAAAGTTTCCAAGCAGGGTAAAGGAGTTATGTAATCGTACAAATCTTTGAAAAAGTCTGCTGGTGAGGCTGCTACCTATAATTTAAAAAAAAAAAAAACGATGTCAAAATGGTGGTGCTGTACATAAATTACTTATAGAATTCGCTATGAATAATCATCCCAAAAAAATTAGCTGCGTCTAAAACGCAATTGCTAGAATAAAATCAAAGACTATCCACGTTGTGGCATAATTAAGCTTACCTGAGTTGGTCCGAAATTAGAGCACATCAAACACCAAGCCAAAATACCGGTGATGAAAAGCCTAACAGACGCCATGTCAATTCTCGATTTCAAATTTTTATGTATAACGAAAAACGGCTGAGTTCTGAGCTGTATCAATTTTCAAAGTCAACTAAAGTTCTAAACTGGAGAACGAAGGTCGCCCAAATGTTCGTTTACCTGTGATTCCAAATATAGCCCCTGCTGCTGCCGTGATAAAATTTTTGCTTGTGATAATAAATGCTTGCTAGAATAAACTGCGCATAGCTATAGAAGCTAGACGTCCGAAGAAATTTTTACAATTTCAGCTGCCTAATCGCATTGCTTTCATAATAAGCCCTGATTTCTACATAAAAATAAATTTACGGTGAATGCGAGAGGCAAAATGCAGTCTGATTTGCATTGGCGCTATAATAATTTTCCCTTCGCCAACCAGTAGTTTCTACTCAATTTTATTTATTATTTATTTAAGGACACATACGTTCATCTAGTAAAGCTATTATAGTTAAAGTAATGGGCAGTTTAAATTTCATCCATTCGCATATTGGAATTCAAGGATCCGACAACTTAAAGATCTATGTTTCAATCAAAACAAATAATTTCAGAAAGCGTCTCAGTCTTAGCAATACATTGCTTTCGTCCGTTTGAATGTAATAGGTACACACGACCGTGACAGTTTTCACACGCCTTATTTAGAACATTGACTACATGCTACTCGGATTTGGATTTTGAAATCATTTTAGTACATTAACTTACGCTTTAAACTCGTAATAAAAAGAATCCATAAAATTGTATTTAACGCGAATTTTAACACCTGCCTTCGACAGAAGATAAAATATAATATTATCTCCGTAAATCAGTATTTCCTTTTGTTAGCAGGCATTGATAAAAGTGTATCTTTTTTAAGACTTTTATTCTACGCTGACATTTTGAGCACAGCAACATAAAATTGGCATTGAGAATTGGCAGACGTCTTCTTCATTTAAAAAAAAAGAAGCTTCTCTCTGTCACTGTCAAAATAATAAAGCCTTGGCTTTTGTACTTCTTCCGAGTCGGCATTACTAACTTTCCATTAGATTATAGTTAGCTCGGCTCAGTACACGCTCGAAATTAGCATAATAAATCTGATGCCTTTTGCAAAAAATTATTTAGACAGAACAAAACTCCCTGACTTTCTCAATCCTTACCCACAACTGCCAAGCCAAGACATCCTGTTAACAATAGGTTAGAACTAAGGTTGTCAAATTGCAATCATACTTATAGTTTTGCTCATCCTCTCATGGGCTTTCTTTTGGCCCGAATACATAAATAACTATGTACTTGCATGCGTAAAGACATGGCGAAATGTTTACCTTCGCTTCATTGAATCCACAGTACCTACTAAACAAGAATACTAATCATTCGATATCCTAATAATAGTGATAAGTCGTAATTCATATTCGCATTTACATTCGTAGCTAGACGTTCAAAAGCAACATGCTGTACGGCCCACTGCCTACCGGTTTGTAGAAATTACTCAAAAGCATTACCAATGCCAAGCCCATGTCACGCTACGCTGCGCTATGAATAGGCTACCTTGCTATAACTCTTTGAGAATTAAATACAATAAATACAGGTTTGAAAAAAAATTAAAAAGTTTAAGTAATAACGCACTTTTTGCTTGTTTACTAGGCGTGTTTACATGGACGGAGCAGTACCGCGATGGAAACAACTTTCCACGATTAGAAGACTTGAATGGAGCTGCTCAAGCCATTGTGCGTCTGCAAGATACGTATAAATTGAAAATGAATGCTTTTTCAACTGGAAGTATTAAGATTCCAGAAGATATGCAGACTTCAGAAAAAGGTAAGCATATAATGCGCTACTTTTGGATAAATTTTACAAAACGATTTAATCAATTTACAACAGAATTGGAATGAAAAACGACTGCAATTCGAAACTTCTAACGCCTCCATTTCCTTATACCCTTATTTCGAGTAACAATGAATGACGCTATTTGTAAATTTGTTGAGCTATTGTGGTTCTTGGTTGTCGATATCGTAAGCCAAAGCCACAGCAGCGTCCTACACTGTGGTGATAAACAATATAGAGCATAATCCCTGAAGCTCATGTATTGTGATTATAGAGTCAAATAGTTGGTACATGCTGTAGACGCACTATTGTTGTGGCTCTTCTTGGTGCTGTCGATCTTTGGGTTATTTTCTACTACAGAAAAACCTTGTTGCGTAATGATGATCATTTGTGAAACCATGCCGAATCTATCATCATTCTCACTTTCGCCAAGCATGATTGGAATTTTACCGCTTTTTGAGTATTTCGTGACTCATGAATTAATATTTAGGTTTCTCGTAAATGAGGAACTTGTTATATGGTAGGTAAGCGTCTTCGTTTTTGCCGGTATTCAAGGTATTATTGGGTGAATCAGAATTAAAATTGAAGTTCATGAAATTCTGTAATTTCGATTCTTGAATATGAAATTCGTTGACAGCCGGCGTATCACAAAGCCGTAAGGCATCTGATTACAAGAGACTCCGAGTTCGATTATAGACTTCAAGAGCTTGATATTTCAACAGGATTTTCGGTATTTGCTCGAATGGCCACTCCAATTTAAAATAATATTTATTGTTCCGCCTGTCCGCTTGACAAATATACTATTTCCGTTACACACGTACCCAAATGTTTTCATGAGAACAATTGGTAGCACCCAAATATTTAGATAGCGAATAGCGGATGCCCTGTTGGGATTCAGAAAAAATAGTCAGGCAAATTTTTCTCGAGATCAACATTTGCACATGCAGGGTGCAAGGAGCCATGACGGGCCTTGTGTTGTTTGCAGATGGACCATGATAACCCTATTCATTACTTAATTATCTAACCAACTATATGAACTACATAGGGTACAACTATATTGTTGCAAGAGAAAATTTATAACGGGAAGATGAGCTTATGGTCAATATGCTGTGCGTTTCGCCCAGTGCTCAGACTCAATATTTTACAGTTTCCGCACTCAATATAGAATACATCGAATTTTTAAAGGCGGCGGTGCTAGACCAGAACGCTTACCATAATATTGGTACTTGTAATAATGCTAACATTTCCAGCAAGTTACCTTTTCATGTTTGACGTGACCGATTTAACAGGAAATTCTCAGGCACGATTTATACCTACGTTAATTTAAATTTGTTTTTAAAAAATTTTCAGAGCTAGTCGGCACACACGGACTGAGCGCTCGAGATATGCTGTTTCTTGGCAAACATGCCTTTACACAAGGTCTATACAACCGTGCAATAGAATGGCTTCGTGGAGCTCAGGACAGCGCTTCAAAGGAAACAAATGCTTCCAGTATACTTGAAGAAATTGCCCCATCACTCCGCTCAGCAATTGAAGTGGTAAGCCATAAAATTAACAATGTCAACCACAGTTGCATAAATCGTAACGAATTTCTAATTTTTATAAATTGAAGACGATATCAACGTCAATGCATTCTTACCGCTGCTGCTGCACCTGCTGCTCTAATCTATTGCGGTTTGGCTTCATTTTTTCAGTGCGGTACACAATATTTCAAATTTTCAATAGCTGTGAACAAAAAGAGTCATTCGATCAAAACTGAGTGAAGCATCAATACCGTTGAATTGATGAGGAAGTATTTTTGTACACGCAGGAATAAATGTCGTCGTGCATGACAAATGGATGGAAGAAAATAGCAAAACTGCTCATCAATTACTCGAGAAAAACAGACAAGGAACATCGAGCATCTTCTCATTGCACTCGCTACACTATTGTTGAGTCGGTAGAAAGGGAAACTTCAATTATATTAAATTAGACCGAGGCACTTGTGCACGTCAAGTTAGAGACAGACAGAAGTAGGAAATAGGCGAGGCAGGCAAGCTATAATACGCTAATATCCGCTCAACAATTACACGTTTTTACTAGAATAAAAGTTCACTAATTAGAGTAAAGTTGCATGCAAAGGGGACTGGGAAACAATGTTGATGATGAATAGGCTGTTTAGCTGCACATTTCACTGTGGTAGTTGGTAGCTGCCTAAACCGACGCTTAATTTATTAACTGAGGTTTAAATCATTATTACAACTTGGGTAGAAACGGCTTGCCTTGAGGTGCATTCGTATTCGTCTAGACCGATAACGGACAAATTTTAAAATATTGGGCACCAATATGCCTTGCTACTTTGAAATTCACGGACATACTTATATGAATTTTAACATTGGCTATCAACATAATATCGCATTATATGACAAAATGCCTGCAGAGTCCTTAAAAGATCCCCAATGTTGAAGCTTAATTATACCTAATACCAAGCTACTTGAAATAAACTATGTAATGATTTTCTAAGAACCCCTGCTAAGCGTAATCATAAATCAAAATCATAATCCAATTTACAAAGGTAAGACGCTTTTCGTCTCATCTCCTTTGTTTTCTCTTCGATTAGTGCTGCATGATAGGATGGGAGTATTGGTCATGGAATACAATGATAATCCCATTATTACAGTTGTTGAGGAACAAAATTAGCTGCCTACTCCCGTGATAAAGAAATAATTTGTCTGTCGTCTGGTAACGTCGCATTTCATTGTTGCATTCAAGTTTGATTCTTCTGAGCTGCGTTAATTCTATTATACAGATAAAATGAAAGTGCATCGAAATTAACTCGTCAGTGCATTCATAGAGAATTATATGATTTGGATTACAGAGCATGCATTTCCGTCGATTCTTTTAGAGAATGGCTCAGTATTTCCTGATCTGTGAAAGCGTACAACTCCTCAAGAATTCATGGCTCAAAAGTGCATTGCGTAACCATGAAATTAACGACAGCAGCATCATGATTTAATCAGATATATGAATGATGCAATTTAATAGACAACTGTTATGTTAAATTTCAGCACGACGACATCTTGGAGCGCCAGGGACCCAGTGGAGTTGCCTGGAAAACGAATCCGGTTCCAATTGACCCGGAACTTGCCAAGAATATCAAGTACAGAGCGTCTCACAAGGACCAATTTGTGCCTAAATTGTTCCAGCGTCAGACTGAAGATGAGGAAACAGATCATTATATACGGCTCTGTCGTGGAGAAAAGCTAAGGGTGATATGAGCGTATTAAAATTTCTATAATTAATCAAAACGTACGAAGCTAATTTGCATAATTATTCGGTTCTAGAGTCCCGAATTCGAGACAAGTTTAAGATGCCGACTAAAGTTCACGGGATCGCCTTATTTGAAGATTTCTCCGCTGAAGGTAGGCATCTTACTTGTACCCCTTGAACGTATTATTCGCTGGTTCAAAATTTTGTTCTTGTATACCTCGAACAACTTGGCAGATGATGTGTTTACCAACGCTAATTATTTGTAATTTTTTTTTAGATCGAAGAGGCTTCCCATGACCCCCACGTGGTCATTATTCATGATTTCATTACGCCTGCTCAAGCTGATTTTCTCATTGGCCTTGGAAAGCCGAAAGTAAGCTTTTAATCAATCCAAAAACTCTTAAATGATACACGACACAGATCGACAAATTTTGTAAACTTCCGTGACACAAACTACTTTGAAAATACTAAATATTTTGCTTACTGAATTACTTGAAGCTGTTCAGGTCGAGACATCGACATCATAAAGACGGAAAGATGGACATCGTTAGTCAAAAACGTGTCAGTCAAAAGTTAGTACCTTCTGAAAAATGTCCCTAAATTACTAGAGTTTGGAAGCCTTCTCACTGTTTTTTTTTTACTCTGAATTGAATTTCTTCAGTAATTTCCGACACTCCGTAAACTCATTTCTGTAGATATTTTTGCAGTTGGAATTCGGGTAAATATAACTGGTACATTTAGGATTCAAAACGGTAGCGATTGTGGACTGGAAGTAGGTTATGGCTTTGGAGCATCGTAGTTCTGGCAAATGGACACAATTACATAAGCAACTCTATTTAGCTCTAATCTTTAAATGACACGGAAACAGATTAGGTGTACCCTTTGCATGAAGATTTTGGGCAAGACTCATAAGACCTCGAAAATGCTAATTTTAAGCTAAAACTACGAAGCTTGAATCCTCCACGAATTGAAATTAGGACTCAAATCGGAATTCATCAGCTAACCGAGCATTTTGTAATGCGCTTTTGTAAAGTCAAGCTATTCATCTGTTTAGCGATCTGTATTTGTTTTACTTACAGCTTCAGTCATCAATGCATGCCACCAAAAATGGCTCATATATCAAAAGCTCTGTTCGAACAAGCAAAACGTGAGTATTTCTAAATAATAGACAAGAGGTGCAATAGTGCAACGATTTTCGGCTTATTGTTACTGGAGAAGACGCCTGAAATGTGTTTTACTATAGCCATTCGCAAAAGACAAATGACAGATGAGATATTTAGATTAGGCAGCAGAACGCGTCCCTAGATTTCCATTTTTATATGTCACTCAATAATTTATATGCTGTAAATAGCTTCTGTAGATTGCTTGTATTTTAATTAGATTAATCTGTAGCACCTGCCGAGTTCCACTAATCCTTTCTTAAAAAGAGCAATACTTCAATACATACGAGATTACATTTTATCGTGTACAATTATGCCACTTTACAGCGCCTGGATTAAAGACTGGGAAGATCCTATTATGAATAAACTAACTCAGCGTGTTCAACTAGTCACTGGGCTCAAAGCAGCTCAACCTAAAGAGGCTGAAGATTATCAGGTAAAAATTATCAAAATATTTCGAAATTACTGGACTTGGAAATGAGTTGGTAATTAATTGCTTTGTGACCCTAGATTGCCAACTACGGGCTAGGAGGACTCTACGTTCCGCACACGGACCATCTAATGACAAATCCAAACCCTGATGCATATTCTCCATGGGAGAAATTTGTTGGAGATCGAATCGCAACCCTGATGATTTACGTAATGCAGATTTACACTCTTCACGGGTCAATTATAGACAATTTCAAGTTTTATAAAATTAAATGTATTTTTTAGCTGTCAGAAGTACGCGGAGGTGCTACGGTGTTTCCACGGTCCGCAATTACCCTGTGGCCAAGAAAAGGTTCAGCAGCATTCTGGTGGAACCTTGACCGATCTGGAACCGGGGACGAAAATACTCGACATGGAGCTTGTCCAGTTCTCTACGGAGATAAATGGGGTAAGTTATTGACAATTAAACCTCAATAACTGCTACAATATCAATCTAATCCTCATGCGTCCATCTCGTTTCTAGTTTCCAATAAATGGATTCGCTTCAACGAGCAGTTCCAAACCGCTCAGTGCGGTCTACATTCCTTGGACAAATACCAGCGGCCTTAGCAGTAATAATGCAAGTCTAAATTCCAGACGTCCATACATTGATTGTGATAATTTAATACCATTTAAGGAAACGGCTCCACGTTACTGTCTATTCTTGAAAATCGAATCTTAGCTCGTAATTGCCCTAGTTGTCTTACTTTGTATTTACCAATAATGGTTACCATTTCCTTTTCGCCTATATAATTTACCTGTACAACATTAAAATGTATAATTAAAATACATCAAACGACCAAGAATTCCAAGACCAGTAATTGAGCGTTTATTTCATTACAGTTAGGTACATAGTAATTAATTAACTACGGTAAATCGAAGTCATGTAACTACTATATAGGAATATGGGTAAACATCCAGAGTTCATCCTGTCTCACAACTCACAAGGTAATAAAACTATTTCTACAATTTATAAATTGATTTATAATCATAATAACATGATTTTCGTAGAAAAAGTAAGAATAATCCATAATTCATATACGTAGGTTTAGAATTTAAAAAAAAAGAGAGTAGAACAAAGAGGATTATAAGCTAAATATAAGCTCATAATAAAAATAATGTCCATAATGTCAACAAATAAAATAATTTGTATTGCTAGAGAGCCTCAGTACAAAGAGGCTACCTACTGTAAATTAATTAGGTTCATAATTTTCACAAATAAAACACTTTGTGAAGGGTAATGTCAAACTTACACCTTAGTGTAAGAAACAAGAAAATGAGTACTTTACATTCAATTAACGCTAATTTGTTTGTCAAGTCAAATATAAAACTTTCAATATCTAAACGATTATTACCTTAGAGTTGTAAGTAATTCCTAATTTTGTAGTCCTAACTGTAGGGTCAAAAGTTAAAAAACTTACTGGTCTTTTTCTAACAACATCAAAAATTGTAAACATAATTTGCAATTTGAAGCTTGCTATGTCTGTTCAACATAGCATTCATTTTGAAATCCATCGCCCCTGCTTCTTAATCATGTTCCATCAAATCGGCCAGTGAGCGAATCGTGATAATTCGTGGCACGTCATCTTCCTCTTCTTCTTCTTCATCTTCGTCATCTTCTGCTGAGCCATACGAAGGAGCTCCAGACTTTTTATCGTTAGCGACACTGGTTACCGGAGCTGTAATTGAAGCTGGCAGTGGACAAGATTTTGGAACTTCTCCGTTTTCTCGGGCCTCGCGGGCTGCATGCTACAGAGTATACAAAATATTTCTTATAAATGACATGAAACTACAGTCGGTTCAATATTAAATTGATTTGGACAAAGACGTACATCAACAAGAAGACGAGCGTGCTTCAAAATAGAAATAACGTCACCAAACGGACGAATCCCCATGTCACGTAAGTTAGTTTCAGTCAAGTGACCGAGCATTTCCTCAGTAATGTGATTCCGCTCAAAGATAATAGCATATTTGAGATCCAATCCAGGCTTGATCAAAGCATCTCGGAAGAAACTCAACCAATCGTCTGCAAAGTTTTTAATTGGAATTAAAAAGACAATTAAAAGACGGAATTAATTTGGAAACAAAAGTAAAGTAAAGATATTTTGGCATAAAATACTTACTTCCATTAGCATGGGTTCCAGCGTTACTCAATTGAATTTTCAGCAACTTGTTTTCATTTTCCAACTCCTTGTGTTTTTGTCGAAGGTCACAAAGCTCTTTGACAATGATATCCTTTTCTTGCTTTCGTTTGAGACGATTTTCATATGAAGCTCTGGCATTTGCTGCTTCTGGATAAATATTTGGATCCAATTCGTACATTTTGACACCTCTTGGAATCGGTGGACGGTTCGCAGGAGCAGGAGCAGTAGAGCTTCGCCGACGAGGAAGAGGAGTAGCAGTGACGTCGAGCATTTTATTTGTAAATTTACATTGATCAATTTCCAAATGTTTCTTAATCGTAGATCGAATATTGAAAGACGGAGCTCGAGGAAGGAGAGCAAGCGGGTCACCTCGATGTTCTGGCATAATAGGTGACGGTGTTGGTGTTGGCATAATCGCCGTCGTGACGGGCATGTCCGTAACTTCAACAACTTCAATGTGTGGATAATAAAACTCTTCATAATCGTCATCATCGTCGTCTTCTTCCAGTTCCTGCGTGACCACCGGAACAGGCTTCGGTAAGGGCCTGGGCTCATACTTCGGCACTGCCTTCATAGCGGGCTGGAAGGCCGGCTTTGTGTCACGTCTGATAAATTGAGTACTTGACGCAGTGGCAGCAGGGCGACGAGTCATCGTAATAGTAGCGTGTGGACGACGGTGTGTAGTTGGATACATGGTTTCCACAAAACTGAAAGTCAAAATCGAAAAGCTAATAAAATATACGAATAAAATAAAAATACGACATCGAGTCATCAAAATTTGTCTTTAGAGGAAAGATGAAAGACGAAACGAGGACATGATGCATGAATTTATAACAATAATCATCATCAGTTGCAGCTGCGCTCTTCGTTGAACACTAACCAGAAAACAATTGGTACATGGCTCCTATTTTTAATGCAGAAAGAAACAAACTAACTAAGTGTATTAAGCTCAATATTAGTACCAGTAACATAAGTATAAAATGCCTTGTCACTCGTCTCCATGCATAAAAACCGATAACAGAAACAGCGTTGAATGATCCGAACTATCTTTGGTCTCATGTATCCCTAGTAATACATATCAATCATAAGAAAAGGGTTATGTTATGGGTACATTCTAGCCCGGTCATGATCAAGGAAGGATTATCTTTAGATTTAAGTATCATAGTTTCACAAGGCATCTTTTACTAAATTATCAGGTTTGGTCACCTTATATTTTGTTGTGAAGTCTGTAACCTTCACACAGCCAAGCTAGTACTACATAAAAAGAGGTTACCGATTGAGTAAATCCAATATCCAGGCTTATTTTTCATGCCAAAGCCCAAGCAAGCCCTGATGATATGATACATAAAAAACGCAACGCTAAATAAACGGAGGAGAACGTTGAACGTATTGCATATAGAAATGTAGAGAATGTCGATGTCGATGTTGTCGATGAAAAGGGTTTTCGTGAGGCCAGAGCAGAGCAGAGACGGCCTTATGTATTTCTATGTGATAAAAAAAGCTCAGCTCTCTGCACAAGGCCAAACCACAACGAAGAACGAAAACGAACGGAGGAGAGGAGAATGGACAGAGAAGAAGAGCCCATGCCTTTTGCCTTATGTAATGCATTTGAATGGGAAATATGAGGTTCCTTACCACTTCGGGTTTCTTGATGTCAATTCCGACCCAATTTCCGCCTCAGAGGCTCTTGAACTGATGAACTTTGACCTTGGGTAGTCACAGGAGACAGCTAACTGCCCGTGGACAAGTCCCTGGTCCGGACTTGGTAGGAGGACTGGAGGAAGTGTGAGGACGAGTGCGGCGGAATGAGAGCACATACTGTCGACGTCGACGAGGAAACGACACGAGGAGAGAATGAATGATCAGAGAACGAGTTGCGGAGTTCAAAGTTGCCACACGAAAGGAAAGGAGATCCACACTCTGCCTAGCTCAGCTCAACAGAATGCACTGTAGGCGAAGGTCTACTATAAGTCCAGTGAAACTTCAAAAAATGCAAATTATATGACCCTATTCCCGTAGCTCGACCCTGCTCTTTGAAATGAGTACCTACCCTATACCCTGGTAAGCACTGTAGGCGAAGGTCTATAAGTCCAGTGAAACTTCAAAAAATGCAAATTATATGACCCTATTCCCGTAGCTCGACCCTGCTCTTTGAAATGAGTACCTACCCTATACCCTGGTACATACCTGATCAGGTTATTTTTGGACCACGTCGTCGGCGTCGGTGGCGTTGGCAGGCGGGGATCAGATAGAGACGTGTTTTTTTTTAAAAAGCTAATTCCCGAATCGAAATGAATTACGATTTAATACGACATCATGAAAAGCAACGTTTCCAAAGCGTGTTCACTTCACTCCGAGCGACAAGGCACTACCATTATTGTTACCCAGTTATGTTAATTATTAATTTGGCTTCGCGTATTAGTAAATTATTAAATTTCACTAATTTGTCAAATTGATAGGTGTCATTAATCATTATCAGTATAGTGCGATGTGCGATGAATGAGCAACGGAATATAATATTTCAACCAGAATTTAATCCATATTTCATATTTTATATTTCAAATGATAGAATTCTTAATGTTAGTTATATTGGAACTTCGGAATTCGGAATCATCTAATAATTGATTTGTGCTCCTACTTAAATCTAGTATATCCTCGATTTTAATCCGTCCCGTCACAAAATTTGAATTGCTTAAATCACTGGGCCGCATACTGTATCAGTACCCTTAAATCTTTCAAAATTACTGTTAAAGTTAAGTTAACCAAATTGCAATACAAATTTATAAATACTTAGTCAAGTCTCTTTTAGTAGTTACAGTTTTAAGGTTTATTTTTACAATTTCAATTAAATGCTAATATGCTAATTTAAGAAGATCTTCGTAATTTCTTGGTTTCCGATCCGATTCGGATTTCCGGTTCCTGATTACAGGATGAAGAATACCTATGATTATGATATGAGAATGAGAAGAATTTTCAGAAATTAGAAACTAGAGCAGTCCAGAAAAATATTCTCTCATGCTCATTTCGGATTCACGGTACCTTTAAAAAACTTAAATTATGTACGAATTAAAATTGACCTTCCTGTGCACGATTTGCAAGTATAATTGCAGTTGAATTTGGATTATCTACTATTTAGTTGGACTCATATGATAATGCAATACTTAACTTTGAAATAGTTAATTCTCGTTACTCGTTATTGTTTGAAAAATTCTAATACAAATTCCGCAGGAATAAAATCCAGCGGCGCGGCGATAGCCAACATATAACAGCGTCTACAGAATTATTCGTCGAAGCAGGCAAAGGCGGTGAACCCTGCGCTGATTCGTGCTCACTTTCAAATATATTGAAAATATGACACATCACAAGCCTACAAATAACACCCACTATTTTCATTTTTCGGGCTGCCGGTCATCTATATCCGGTCACCGGTCGGGTGACAGGGATTAGAAGTTACTGTATGCTATAAACACAACCGGAGGTCACACGATACTAGAATTCCAGAATGGGCTCATCATCGGATCCACAGAATTTCGAGCAATTAGCCCAAGAAATTGAGGCTTTGGATACTTACTGGGGTGCAACGTTCAGGTTAGAATTGCCAATTGTTTCCACGAATTTCGAATACAACGATATTATGTCATATACTAAAACGTTTAATCTAATTATATTTTCGTCTATACTATACGCACTCCGAATCCTTTACCCATTCAATTTAACTCGCTTGCAAGCGCGCCCATAAAATGTAAAATGTCAAAAAGTTTATAAAAATATCGTTTCAATGTTCCAAAAGTCTTTAGGTATCTGAACCTGAATTCTACGCCTTTGCTTCAGCCTGCCCTGCTAATAGTGTCTAGAAGGAGCCGGTCCTACTACTAGTAATTAAAGCATTGAGAATTTTTGAAACGATGATGTCGTGGTCAACTTTACGCGACATTTCTTATGCTCATTTAATTAGATTTTGGTTTTTAGTGTCTGAATCTCTGAATCTTACATTTCATTTCTCGAATAAATCACATGAAAAAACGGACAAAGAATTAACAGATAGTATACCTAGTCCGTCCATTGAGGTACCTTTGATTTTGACCTTGGTGTACTTATGTTGTATCGTTGCAGGACAATAATAGAAGAAGGAAAGCATCAACAGTTCTTGGATCATTTAGAACAGAGGATACGCTCTCATGACCGAGATATTGAAAAATTATGTAATTCTCACTACCAGGGGTTTATTGATTCCATTCGTGAGCTACTACACGTCCGATCTGAAGCTCAGGATCTAAAGGTATATTTAATTTATAAGAAAATCATTTCATTCTAGCATATTCGAGTTTACTGGTGCACGTAGGTTATAATTGTTTCTGTGTCGTACAGGGTTTAATCTCTTCAATAGACAAAGATTTACAAGTGGAGTTGCTCAGTATTCTTCAGAGAGGAGAGGAAGTGGCCAAAGCGAGTCGTGTTGAAGCTAATATACTTGCTACTGTAGAACAGCTCGAAGTCTGCCTTCCTGTGTTCAAAATGTATCATAAGCTCCAGGAACAACTGGCTCAGAAAAGGTAAAATACAATTATGAGCTCCATCGAATCGAAATCGAAGTTTACGCCGCAAAAAGTCTTTAATCTTAAATCGTTCTTGTAGGTATTATCCGGCACTGAAGTCACTCGAACAATTAGAACATACATACTTGCCTCAAGTAGCTCGGTATCGGTTTACTAATCATTTTCGAGAGAGTATCCCGAAGTAAGTTTTCCACTGTACAATATTAACATTAAAATTCGAATATTTACTTTAAACTAATGAATTTGTATTTTCTTAGATTTAGGAAAAAGATTCAAGATTCTAGTATGTCAGAGCTAAAGGATTTCTTGGAAAACGTTAGAAAATACTCGACAAGAATAGGAGAAGTGGCAATGAAACATGTGAGTATTTTTAAGAGTTGGTTAAGTATACTAATTGAATTTTCCAGAATTTAGAATAACTCAATTATAATTATGAACTTGCAGACGGGAGAGCAGGTGAATGCAGATCAATCCATGGTTGGAAAACGCAAGAAAATAATACCAAATGCACCGCTTAATCCATTTTCAGGTACCAAAATTGTCATTCAAGTACAAAATTCTTATAATAACCCTGATTTGTCTAATGCGTGGCTTATTTACACCTAACCTTAATTTTAGCCTTAAATATTTAGGAAATATTTCAAACTCTTTACCCAACTGAAGCATTGGTATACACGATTATGTGTTTGAATGGGCGAAACGTACAAATCATTAAGAAATTATTTTCATTGATATTGTATTTATCTGAATGTTTTAATGTTTAGTTGTTCTTATTTGTTGACGTGCTAGAGACGGCGATTATTTGAATTTTAATTGCAAGTCTGGTACTGGTACAGTGAATTTGTGATATCTTGTTATTCTAATCCGTAATTCTGATTCTGATTTTAGACGACAATGATGGTGCAACAAATGAGAATGAAGAAGGCTTGAGTGCACAAGATTTAGTTGATTTTTCACCCTTGTACCGATGCCTGCACATATTTACTGTACTCGGAGACAAGCAAACATTTGAAAATTATTACAGAAAACAGAGAAGAGAACAATCGAGTCTCGTCCTACAAGCACCAACAAATATGGTTGGTAAAATAATATGAATATGTTATAAAGGCTAATTTATGCCTTGTCATTGGAACCTTTGTTGGAATATTTTCAGCACGAGAGCTTAGAAGGATATCGAGAGTACTTCCATTCAATAGTTGGTTTCTTCGTGATAGAAAATCATTTACTTTATACTACAAATGGGTTAGTAACCCAGGTCATTCTAGATGAACTCTGGAGTGCTTCAGTGCCAAAGATTTCAAATGCCTTAAGAACTCATGCGGTAAGATGTACTTTCAGTACCCACAACCCGCAAGTCACAATTTCGATTCGCGTTTCATGTGAAATTTTAATATTGAATACGTGGTTTAATAATCTTGAATGTATCTTCATATTTATTATTTGCAGTCCTATTGCACCGATGGAGACTTAATTTTAAGGATAAAGAATATCATCATGTTGTT
Organism: Ceratophysella communis; assembly: GCA_009869905.1. Taxonomy (NCBI): domain Eukaryota; kingdom Metazoa; phylum Arthropoda; class Collembola; order Poduromorpha; family Hypogastruridae; genus Ceratophysella; species Ceratophysella communis. Next base: position 18,622 of record VNWX01000111.1, read on the forward strand.
CAGCAATACTTTAGCAGTAAGACTTACGATTGCTTTAAAAAATCATATGTACTCAAATAATTTAAAATGCTCTAAAATATAATTTAAAATGGTTTTATAGAATTACGGGTACAGTGTTTCACAGTTGACAGAAGCATTGCAAGACATTCGAGAGCATTATACTGACGTCCTAATGCAGCGCTGTGTTCATTCATTTAGAGAAATATTTGATGAGGATAATTACCATCCCCTTCAGGTATGTTTCAATTTGACTCAATTTTTATAATGTACGATTTCACAAGTATCTACTACACTACTATGTATAGTCCTAAATCAAATATGACATTGAGTGTTATTGTTTTACACTTTGCTTTCGTTTGATTTGTTCTAGGTTGTCAATGAAGCCGAGTATTCTTCCGTAGTGTCAGCCTTTCCTTTCATCGACTCCGCTTTAGAGAAGAGTGGATTCCCGAGAAAGTTTCCGTTTTCATCGATGGTACCCAAAGTTTACCAACAAGTCAAAGAATTCGTGTGTGCCTCTCTGGAATACACACACGAGCTCAATTTAAGCCAAACGGAAGTTGATGACATGATCAGAAAATCCACAAATTTACTACTAACCCGAACTCTCGGCGGCTGTCTAACAACATTAATCCAGAAACCTAGTGTTGGACTATTAGAACTCATTCAAATAACCATCAACACAAATTATTTGGAGCACACGAATGTATATTTAGAGGAATTCATATCCAGTGTGACCGGGTATGTAAAGATTCTGTTAGGGACTTAATTTGGAAATGAATCATATGCAGATGCAAGTAATGACATATGGCATGCTTTTTATGATTTATTTCAGCGGATTTGTGAAAGATGTATCGCACAAGGCCGAGCTACAAGGACAGTCAATGTTCAAAGACGCCAGAGCAGAAGCTGAAGAACAAATCTACGAACGACTCAAGGCTAAAATTGATGAAAGTTTTGAACTGGCAAATTATGACTGGACATTAAACGAACCACAGGGCCGTGCTTCCGATTATATCATCGATCTTGTAGCTTTTCTTCAATCGACTTTCCTAGCTTTCACGAATTTACCAGTAAGTTAATGTTATAAGGAAATGACAGGAACTTGCGAATAACTTGCAACCAGATTAAAAACAATTTCGAGGCGTTATGTAAGTAGGTAAGTACTAGTTTGAAATATTTTTTCAGGTCAAAGTAGCCACTACAGCCTGTGTGGCAGCCTGCCAACATATCAACAAGAAATTAATGTACATGATCCTGGAAGACGAGGACGTCAAACAAATATCTCTGGGCGCTTTGAAGCAGTTGGATTTGGACTTGATTCAGTGTGAACGTGTGTTGAATACAATTAAATACCACAATTGAGCATAAATTTTGTATTCCGCATTTGCTTCATCCGTACTTGTGTTTTATTTTACTGTAGAATTCGCCTCTTCAGAACCCGTGAAAGGAATTGATGTCCTCACCGAGTGTCTCACAGACATCCGCCAATTACTGGATCTGTTCAATCAGTGTGACTTCTCTGCATACTTTCACGACTTTGGAGAAGAAACGTCAAAGTACCCAAGAGTTACGCCTTTATCAGCGATCAAGCTGTTGGAAAAGTAAGGAATGTTGAGTAATTATTGCTTAAATTATTGAATATGTAACTAACAAGAGCGGTGGCTGAGATTGGAAATTTTTGGAACCGCTGTAAATGTTACCTACACTATTTGCCTATGCACTTTATTTTTCTGTATGTCAATACTGTTTCTTACAACTGGTGCAACTATGCTGTTCTTACTTAACGATTTAATTCGTGGTCAATTGTACGTGCAACGGTTTTGAACATTTGATTTGATAATTATTTCAGAATTCGAGAAGCCGACAAAGACAAAAAGAAGATTCTGTCTGTTTTAAAAAAGGACGAAAGGGACAAGAAAAAGCTACACGAAACCATACTGAAGCAACTGAAAGACTTACCTCAAACATCACAATAAGAATATTTACTGAAACGCCATCGAACATCCAAGACACTGCCAATCTATCCTGTTGTGGCAAAGCATCGGTAATTCCATGTCCAAATTCAGAGTTTTGCCTTTATCACGTCTCTGATTTGCTGCCCCAATCGACTTTTGGAAGATTCGAATTCTAATCCGGGGCCCAATCCGATTTTAAAATTCAAGCTACAAGCCGATGATCCCAGCGGCCTAATTACGGTCTGAACTGTAGCAACTTCGAAAATTGATCCTGGATGATCATCGCCCGTGTTCCAATGCAAAATTGGCTTCCGTTTGAACTTCCGGTGACCGGATATTGAATTGAGTATGGTATGTAGTTTTTCGTTAAGACCGTTTGGCTGAATCTACTGATTTGAGTGGTGCACATATCCTTGCACATGTTATACCAGCGTATTTAAATAACTGTAGTTAGTTATTGTTGTTGTAGTATTTTTAAAAGTATGACCTCTAAACCGTTTTGTAAATAANACATATCCTTGCACATGTTATACCAGCGTATTTAAATAACTGTAGTTAGTTATTGTTGTTGTAGTATTTTTAAAAGTATGACCTCTAAACCGTTTTGTAAATAATTATGTACATCCCAATGAATCACACGAAGTTCGATAACATACATTCTAGTTAAAGTTGTTAGCTTTCGTGTGTTTAACTCGACTTAGATGTATTGCTATGAACTGCGTTAGAGCTAATATATTGGGCAAAAGAACATTTGCAGTAGACTTGGATTAGCTATTTCCAGTTGTAATATTTGAACGAAGTGCTGTTGACGTCTTCCTTGGCGCTGCTAGGCTCGATAGTATAATTTCACGGTACAATGCTTGCTTTTAAAAATCTAGCTGGGTTATATCAGCTAAATTAGATATAAATATTTTTCGTTAGAATATTCTATTGAAATGTTATGTTATTTAAGCTTGTTCAAAACTGATAGAGAGTACTTAAATATAAACAAATGAGGCATCTTGCTAGTATTATTACAATTGAATACATACATTGTTACATGTTATGGACCATTTCCATTCCTGGTTCCAATAAAGGATGACGATTGTCACGCTATCGGCATTACAGCAAGATCCGTTATATTTATTTAACCTAGTTTGAAGGTTGGTCCTGAGGGTGCATAGAATCGAATAAAGCATTTTATCATTTACTCCTTAAATCCTGGCGAAAATGAACTAATCATGCAATGTAGCAAAATCAAGACATATGGGAATTTTTTAAAACAGACTTTATGTACGATCGAAACAGCATGAGTCCAATTTCCTATTGTCACGGAGTGTGCTTTTCGCAATTTCGACTTTTTATATGAAGTATTTATGTAATAAAGTAGCTGTAGTTCAAGTTTTCACTTCGTCTTCCGAATAACATTTCAAGACTTATTCGAATATGACCACTAGGGAAATAATTTCCGTGACTGATTTTGTCGCATGTGAACTGTTAGCCACAGGAATTAACTATAGACAGAAGATTGAGGTTTGCTTTGATTTATTGTACACAAGACATAGTGGGTAACCTTTGCACTAATTGTATCTGACGACAGTAGCGCTGGTGTTCACGAAGTATCGAAGAAATTTGCCCTGAAAGGCGACGGAAACAATACCTTTTAATCTTAAGGCGTCCATTTATAAGGTAATTTAAAGCTACGTCTAGTTAAAATTACTAGTAAATAACAAATGATCTAAGATTGGGACACCTGTTAGGCGTCTACACTATAAACAATCATAACGCTTCCTGATTAACCGGTACCGCGATATCCACCAGAACCGCTTCCAAACCCAAATGCAGGGTAACCTCCGACCTGGGATCTGCTAGAGCTGCTGAAACTGCTGCTCGACATACTGTTCCGATTACCGAAATGATGAATACCATAAGCTCCAATCGGACGAACCACTTTGGCTTCAACCTCGATGTCACGGCTTAGAAACAGGAACATAATTGAAAGCACAAATACGAAAATATTGAGCGTCAGCTTCATCCTGCAAATACAGATTAAAATTTTTAACAAAGTGTGTTTCTCGAATCCTATTCTTATTTTTAAATTTTAAATAGCTTTTACTTGAACGTTTTTGACGACTTGCTTCCTACCGACCAGGAAGCTTATTGAAAAAAAAATTACTGCTGTCCACACCCCAGATCAATTTTTGACTGGATGAAATTTATCAGAGCTTGTTGGTTATATATGCGAAGTATTTAACTATGTAGTTGTTGGACGTGACGACGTTATTATTAGAATCTGAGCTGATTGAAACTAATCGAAAGGACCACATGCCAACAAAATAATTAGCATAAGGGCTTTTCCACGGTTAAAAATAATCGGTACATCCGGCTGATGAGTAGTCTCGAATAATGAAATGAATGCTTCTTCCATGCACGAGGATATAGGAAGATTTTGTATCATTTGCATTATTACACTTATACAAAGAACGCATCACTGTCAACTAGGTAGAATATAAAGTAGGTGCTAAGCTTAAGTCTTTTATTGTTGTCCTAATTCATCAGAACTCTGACCTGTGGACTCACTAATCCAGAGCGTCGTCCATCATAGGGTTTATGAAAATAACCTTGCATCAACTTGAGCTTCTGCTCAATTAACTGGCATCTGCGCTGTATTTCATGAAAATAAATGCGAATTTCAGTTTGCCATCACGCATAAGAACGAAATTCACGAAAATTTCTTAGCCGGGCTGATACATAGATGCACAAACCTAATGACAATGACGCTGGCTTGTGTCAATGTTTTGTATTACTGTTCATGGCAACAACAATTCCGAAAACGCAATGGAAATGAGAAATGGGATTTGAAATCGTAAAATTTTTACATAAGGCTCTGCTAAATTTCCCCTTAATTTTGTAAACTACATTTGTTTTCCCAAACGTATATATACTGGGACTGGGTTGAACAATACGAAGTGATGTTTCTGATTCTTTGAGCTATGATTAATTAAAAGTTCAAAATGGTCGACAATAGGCATTAGAAGTGACTCATATTTTAGAAATTGAGGAAGGCGTGTGGTGGTACCAGTTATAACATTTTAAAATCACATTGATCATGGTACAATTCCAACACTATCAATACCATTACGCCTACGAATGGATGTGATCTGGTTTTACGTCCAATTATAGCTAAATACGTTTTTGGTATTTTTATCCGATATGCATATAACGTATCAGATTAAATCTACAGTGGCAGAAAACGGAACTAGAAAAGAAAGCTCTACCCAACCAAACGCTGCTATGAAGAACAGCGAACTGCCAGTTGCCATCCTGGGTCCTGGAGATATATACAAATTAGTTTAAAGAACTGTCATTTTGACTGGACATATTACATCTGTATTGCCCAATCCTTTTATTTATTGTAATACATATATTTAGATAATAGAATCTGGTCCCATTTAAAAATACATTACAACTTACAACGACCTATCCAACAAGTGAAATAACACTTGGTTTCTGTATTTCTAAAAATAGGCAAAATTTGCCGATATGGAATGTCATTTTATTGCAGATAAAGTTGGTATTCAGAATGCAATTGAATTTTACTGATTAATATGTAGAACAAGAAGGATAATTAACAACTTTAAGCAAGATTGAATATAAAATCGGTAGCTCCTGACTCCACGAAAAACTGGTACACATGGGCTAACTTATTCTCTGATCCGGCGACGTGACTAATAGCAGCACATCCAATGACCAACCAAATCAAGGCAAAACAAAAGCCATACGTATTGAAGAAAGCCTCAAATTCCTCCCAAGTTCTTTCCAATGGAATACCCTTCTCCGAGCAGAGGGCCTCGTAACGGTCATAATATGACCGAACTGCCTTAGAAATGCCCGACTTGTTCAAGGATTCCAATGGCAAAGTGGTTAAAATAAAGACGACCACGTCATAAGCTGGATCCCCGTAGCCCAGAAGCTGCCAGTCAATTGCTTTCACTGGTTTCTTGCTGTCTTCATTGACGAGCAAGTTGTGAGACCATAGGTCGGTATGAATTGCACATGGAAAGCGCTGAGCGGCTTCAAGAACTGCTTCGAATATTTTCAGAGCTTTCGGTTCCAAAGCCTTGTAGGCAGGGATCAACTCAGGTTTATTTTGTGCCGTCAGAAATTTAGTCACTTCTAGAAGTTGAGAAAGGAAACATGCCGAAAACTGTTGAAACGTGACCATTTCGGATATCCTCGATTGACATCCAGTTGGAAAATCTATAGACTTCCGGAAGTGGAACCTTCTTTTTCTCTTGCAAAGATTTAGAAGCTGCGTGGAAGGAAGCCAAGAAGTCAATTCCCTGTGCAAATTCAGATTCTAGAAGTGTTTGATTATACAGCTTCGTGGTGTAGCCCAAGGGCTTCAAGTCTTCCAGAACCAGGACCGAAGTGTAGGGTATCTTGTTAGCCTTGTCTTCTTCCTGAATTCCGCCAAAGTGGAATTTACAGAAGTACTTCTCCAGGGACGGTATTTCAGCTACAAAGTCAGGTATTGTGCTTTGGTAGGAGCAGATTTCAACTTGGTCGCATTTCTCTTCGATCACGACGTCGTAGCATTCCGCATATACGGCCGATTCTTTGTCTGGAAGCAGCTTGATGATCAAGTTGAACTTTTCAACGCCCGATTTACCCTCTTTAATAGTATCGGCCTCGAATTCGACTCGGACCAGCATGCTTAGAAAGCCGACTCCTTCCTGAACATTTCCAGTGAGCTTGAAAGTTTCGGGTTTGACAGTAACGCCAGGCAGAATACTCGAAAACCAGGCAGGGGTTATGTCTTCCACTCGACTGGGTAGCGGCATTTTAGGTGCGGAATCTGCAATAAAAAGTATTCGTTGTTGCGATTAACGTATCGACTTACACGTTTTTCGTGCCGTCGAAATGAGTCAAAAGAACTCCTGAGTGTTTAGAACAATAGCTCGTATTTATAGCTTACTGCGTTTCGTTTCTAATTAAACTAGTTTGTGTAAAATTCACAGACTTTGTCCGTTGTTTTAGCTCAATTTTAAGTAAATAAGTAACCTCCTGTTATATACTTACTGAAAAGTTTGTCCCGTTGTATAAAGTTGAATAAAAAGCGCTGTCAGAATTAGCCGACAACAAGCTGAAGTGGTTTAATGATTTAAATGTATTTGGATTTGAAGAGGTCGTATTGCGGTGCTTTGGGTTAGGGTTAGGATCCAATGATGAAGAAAGATGAATAGCAAGAGGCTGATGTTGTGTTTTGTGTTGTATAATTGATATAATTTTTTTTACAACAAGGGCATAATGCTATATGGTCGATAGTTACGTGTCGTGTCCACGAATGGAACATGGAACACGAAATACCTCGGAACACGGATTGAGCCTGGGCTATGGGCAAACTTAGGAATAATTATGTACAAAAGTTTTTATAGCAATCTCTGCTAACAAAGCTCCAGGCCGAGTGTATTATGCTTGTTACTTGCTAGTAAAATGCATCCATATCCCGGTCTCAGAGTCCATTAATCTACCTACCTGTTCAGGTGACTTCGCTGTGTAGACTGTGTCGAATTAAAAATACTTTATTTATACTATGGCACAAATATGAAGAAAGTATTCGGCATTACTTAAGAAATAATAGAAATGTTATATGGTAGGGTGACATGAAATTGCATTCCGCTTGGAATTTGGGATATAGTCTATCTCCACTCCAAAATGTTCTGAATTAAATGTACCTAGGTATGCAAAATGTAATATGAGAGCATTTTACTGTTTTATCGGGGCAAGCGGACTTCGGATCTAGGTATGTACTGAACTGATAAAAGGCGAATAAATCAAAAATGGGCTATGATGAATGCTGAACGCAATAGCACAATGAGGTGTATGAGATGTAATCAATGGGTTTGATTTATCCTCAATAAACCCGACTGATAACAATTAAAGTGACCGCGTGGTTACCAATAAATGTGATTGTAAGTATCCAGCGAATTCCCCCAATGCCTTAGTCGTATTCAGCCATACCTCCGTTTCTATTCCTATTTGCTATGGAAATTTTGATGTTTCACATTACGATTGAAGAAATATGATGACTAAAACGCATTCTATATAAAATTCGTTTAGCAGCATCAGAATTCAGAATAATTATAGTAAATAATATAGTAAAGTAATACGATTCTACGTCAATTGAGCACCGTCAATTGAGCACGATGCTCACGGGCCACGCTCACTAGTTTTGTCGAAATTTTAACCTAACCTAACCTAAAATGATATATTTAATAGAACTTAAACTAACCTAACCGGACCAAATTAATCACTAACTACTTGGCAAACCGAATTGAGCACGGTGCTCAATTGACGGTGCTCAATTGACCGTGCTCAATTGACGCCGGACGGGCAGAAGGCAAAACTACGTCGTTCACGTCGACTAATTCAAAATAAAAATAAAATCTGATTTTGAAAAAATACAAATGCCAATCACAGTCAGCTAGGAATCAAGTGCTGAACTTAGCAGCAGTAAAATGAACACGAAGATACTGGAAATAAAAACTCCTTCGGTCAATTCTTTTCGGTCACACTAATTTATGTTGATTCGACTAAAGGGTCAAGAGGTGAATGTAATGGGTCTGCTCTGGTCTGCTATGTTTTGATGTCTGCGCTGCAGAGAAAAATTATTAAATCTGGCATTATTACTGACAATTTATTAGACTCAGGAACTGTAGCTATAATGATAATTACAATTTTATGCAAATAGGTTTTTGTCATGCAGATAAGGAAATGACGCCCTTGAACTTACTGCAAATCAAATCAGTTGTCTTGCCTTGTCTTGGCCTGAAGTATTTGTGTACGCAGATGTAGGTGGATGGCTGATGGCTTCGGTTTGAGATAGCAGCAGTATTTGTGCGGTGTTGGAAGCCGCGAATTTTGAAAAGTAGTGAGTTGTCTATCGAAAGTTTTGTGCTGTCAGGATTTCATTTTAATTTATTAGTTTCTGGAACAGTCCTAGAGAGCTGCTGAAAGGTGACAAGGGTTCACCTCCCTTTGGCTGACTTTCCGTGAAGAGATCTGCTCCTTCAGCGTGGTCGGGTAAGTGAAGACTTAAGTAAATTACAATTATTATAACTGTTGACATTTAATCCTGTAGCACGCAATGTCCATGTCACATGTTGCATGTTGAAAGCATAAAAAGGTTACGTGTTTTCCTTCTTGTGATGAGTTTATAATTTGCATTTGGTGGACATGCCTGCGCTGCCGCCATAGACGTCTATGACCACAAATGTCTATGTCTACCGCTGGTGTTCGACTTGGTTTCAATCAGCAGTGCTGATTGAGCATTATCTGCTGTCCGCTGTCAATTTCAGGCGTACAATCCCGGCTAAATCCGTTTATTGATGCAATGTGACAGTTATGAGACATAAAGGGTGTCCGGGAAGTAAAGAGATACAACTGGTAACGTGTGTATTGGAAGATCAAAAGAGAATAAAATTAATCTGAATGCGTGGTTATAACAGGAATGTAGTAGCTAAAGAAACTACATTAACATTTTGGCGTTTACTGGTTCGGTGAAAAAATCCCAAGGCTCTAAACTTGGGTAGCCGATGGGCCTGTCGCCCAAACTTTAAATTCACACATTTTTGCTGTCATGATAGTTTCATAAAAGTATTTTTAAATCAATCCCATGCTTAAACCCTATTTATATTGTGTTTCTAGTACATCTACCTACAAGCAAAGTATACTTTTATCCCATTCTTGTTGCAGAATACCCACAAATGCGATTGAAAACAAACAAAAACTGCAAAAACCACGATTTTTAAATGGCTTTTACCGCGATCGACCTAATTATTAGTTTAAGTATTGTTTTGAAGTTGAAATATATTTACAAGTAAACTTTATGACCCAACAAATGAAATGTTTGCATATTTCATGTGTAGTGCCCTAATATTAACTCAGCAATTTTCCACAAAGAACGGGATCCCGAAAAACCCCAAAAAGGTGCTGAGATACGATTTTCCGTGATTTTTAAAAAACCATTAAAAATTTAAATAGAGTGTTGAGACTGAGCTATTCAGTTTTACTGAATCATGAGCACGTGCTATGCTAGGAGAGTTTGATAACAAGGCCATTTTCAAGATAGAACGCACGCATGCAGCAATAAACCAAAAAATATGCGTGCACGGAGGAAATTCGTCCGCTTTCACTAAAATGAGAATAATTTCTGCAAGCGTTAGTCTAGATTAAAAATTATGGATGGAAAAGAAAGCTTAAAACATGCTCTAAATATTATAATAACACTGGAAACTGCTTCACTAGAAGACATCACTAAATAAAAAATATTTCAAATACCTCTTTACTTCCCGGACACCCTTTAATTATGCTTATCTAAACGGCTGCTTAAAAAGGCTACAACAATTTATTAAAAATTATAAATCCAGCCCACACCCGTACCATTAGGTTTTTAATATTTCTCTGAACATCCGAGCAGTGTTTTTCGAATGCCAGGAACAGATCAAAATCAAACCCGAGCTTTTTCTACCGCTGCAAGGCACGGAAATGAAAGAAAAACTTCTCTGCACACGAACTTCCATTCAATATTTGCGCATTTTCCTCCAAGTCGGATGTAATAAGGTACTTTCTCCCAAATCAAAGCAAGCTGCTCCTTTTACATGGAATTTTTTCAATAAGAATTAAAGCCTGGAGTCATACAAGAACTCCTCAATATTGGCTTTAATATATTTTAAATATAATTTTTGTGGTTGGATTATTTATTCTGGTTCAGCGCTCGTTGCCCCCAAGCATTATTATTCCTAGCATACGCAGTTATAATGCTGCTCCAATAGCATCTCAGTTTCCTGATGGTTTGCTCATATTTCGTTTTTACGTTTACGGAAGTCAAGCCTATTTTCAATTTTTTCTTTGGTATGGCGTAGGGGAGAAATAAGTAAAAAGTTTTCCATTCCCATACCCCAGTGAAAAGGTATTTCTTGACATCCGCCTTCAGTATGCTCGTCTTTGATGCTTCAAAAACTCCTGTTTTTGAAATATGAAAAATGTGCTTCTGAACCCAACGGGTTGAAGTGAAATCGCTTTTTGGTATAGCATTTCGACGAGGAGCAAAAAAGTTTATCCTTTGGAGAAGCAAAAATGTTTTTTATCCAGCAGGTGGAATAACAAGGTGGCAAGGACAGTTTATGGTTGACTTTCTCCGTTCACACGCTCCACTGCGGAACGAACGCTTTTCAACTGGCAAAAAAAGTTTTCAACAAGCACTACAATTCAAGTTTTGCTAATGATATGAACGCAGTAGTCGATCTGGGATCTTGAGATAGCTTATTCCATTACACGTTAGGCAATAAGGCTTAACAAGAGCATAATAGTACGGAAAAAATACCCACAAATGACATGTGACTTTTGCGAGTGCAAATGGTGAAAATTATCGGAAAGTTTAAGTGATTGTAAGCATTAATAACGGTGCATTTTGTGTTTATACGCAGGGTTCTTCCAGTTCATCGTACGCCCTCTGGTTGAAGAATGGCACCGCATGATGGCCACTCAGCTCTCCAATTACATGATGCATAACTTGGACACAAACAAGAAGAAGTGGGATCAACTGCTGGAAGAAGAAGAGGCGTCCAAGACGCTCCTGAGAAACACAGAGGAAATACTGCTTCTCAGAGACAGTGACTCTCGTGTCAAACCCGCTACGACCCCAATCCGTGAAACTGTCGAGCCTGAACGGGAAGGAAGCTCACGCTCCGTCAGATTTGATACCACCATTACAACTGCAAGTGACTCAGACAATAGCGACGCAGACGATGGGGCACACGGCAAACCTGCGCCGAGAGTCGTTGAGTTTCTAGGAATTCCGCGGCCTGACGGCCGTCGACATTCAATTGCCACTGGCCTAATGGGGGACAACATGCAGTTTTCGCCACAGAAGCTTATGCATATGAGCGGTGAACTTGGAAGCGGCAGTTTGTTGAATATCAGCGATTTGGTTGGAGGTGAACCATCTTTAGGGAAAGTTGTTGGGCGAACGGTCATTCGAAGAGAAAGTCTTCCAGGTGGTGGTCTTTTCGTGGGTAAGAATCTGTCTTCTAAGACAATACTCCATCTGCAAAAGATTAGTGCGAAGGCCGAAGCAGCTGGCGCCGGTGCCACTTCACCCGGAGGCTTCTCGCCTGGAGACACAGCCGACCTTCTGGCAAGCATCCCCGGTTCTCCAATCCGAATTCATACGGAGCGAAGTAGCTGCTCAAGCACGTCAACCACAGATGAGATTATGGACTTTCCCTACACACTTCCAGATATTCCTCGTCGGTCTACAGGCAGTCCGCGCCGACTTCTTCATGATACTCCTGACTATGATGAGCTCTGTCCTGGTACAAGCATTCTGTCCATGTCAAACCGAGTAGCTCATGTGACGCTGCAGCAAGGTGCTGATGTCGAGGAACAGCGTCGACATCTCATTCGACAACAAACTTGCCCAGTTGTCAGCCTGAATGCTGACGGGAGCTTCAACCGGCCAAGGTTCTTATCAGCAGCTGCAGCAATAAGTCCCACTGCGGTCGCGTCGTCATCAATTATCACTCAGCATCGGATGAGAAACCGAAGCCCAGAGAGTGGTGGCGAGGGGGACGCACCGAGCCTCGGTTCAGGCAGAGGTAGCGGTGGAAGTAGTAATGAAGCCCTGAAATGTGAAGTTATCTCTGAAGAGGCAGACCGGGCAAGCAGTGGCAGTTCCGCGGAAGCAAGTCCACTCGAAATATTCGTGCAGCAATTCCCTCCAATCTCTGATGACAATGATGGGGAAGCTCCACGAAGAGGAAGTGGGAGTCTTGATCCTTCCGACTTCACCGGCCTCGTTATGAGTCACAACCCTTCCACTGCGTCTTCGAATCTCGACCGATCTCCAGATACCAATTCCGAAACCAGACAGCTTCCCTCCGACGATCAACCCTGTAAAACCGAATCAGAAAATCGCCCATTCAAACTAGAACTAAGTGTAAGTTGTCAAAGTCAGCCCTGCGATAGCAGAGAAGAGGTTTGCATACAACCCGAGATCATGACTTCCGTGACAAGCACTAGAGACCGACCACAGCTCTCCAGAGATCCCGATACTGCGTCCACTTATGATAGCTCTACCCAGACTGACTGTCCTTCCGGTAAGGAAAACGTTGCCCCAACTGATCGTTCCAAGGGACCTTCCAGCCAACCTAACCTTGGTCCGACGTCATCCGTAATTGCCCCAACCATAAGCATGAACCCCGTTCCTGCTTCTCGCCTGGCAACCATCCTAATGTGGAGAAACAATCGACTATGGAAAAGCCTGACGGAAGAAGAGCATGAAGAAGGACCGTGCGTACTCAACCTCGATCCCACTGACCAACAGGCACTTGCTGATTACTTCGAGCAGTGGGATGTCCGGGTTTCTCAGCAGACTCATCAAGTAAGAGTTCTTGAGTCCTAGTTTTTTAGCCTGATTTCCGTTTCCAAGAGGTTTCCGCATCCTTGGAAATGCCGTCCGGAGTCAATTGAGCGCCGTCAATTGAGCTCCGTCAATTGAGCGCGGCCCAATTGAGCGCGGACACGACTCAGCGCGGTCCGATTGAGCACCGTCAATTGAGCGCCAGGCTATACTACTGATTAAATATGTGTGTATGATATTATTTTCGTTAGGTTAGGTTTATAACGTGCTAAAACCACTGGATTCCGTCGGCTGTACGGTCTAGCCCCCGCAGGGTTAGGGCGGGCTGTGGTTGAGCTCAATTGACGGTGCTCAATTGGGACC
>VNWX01000112.1:0-32144 GCA_009869905.1 Ceratophysella communis
TATAACTTCTGCCAATTTCCAATTCTGTGATAATTAGATTAAGTACTGACAGCTGAGACCTGAGAATTCCATTATTTATCTTCTTGATCTTGATTAATTCGAAATTGGGCCGAGAAGCTGCAGCATAAGTGGCAGTATAGAGTATTGGCTTGGCATTGGCATCCTTTCCAAATAGAGACACACCATGACATCATCCCACTACATGCACACTTCCGACGAACTGAGTTCAATAAACATGATGACATCATGGATTCTTGGGAAACTTGGACTCATTGGGTATTCATATATGCTTTTATGGAGCTCTGTGCTATCCACGGAAAAGCGTAGATTTGATGCAGATTCGGATTCAAAATATATTCCAAGATGAAACTGACAGAGTCTAATGGAATTTTGGTCCCACATTCAAACTGAAATGCTAAAAACAGAATTTTAATCATCAGCTTTCAGAATTCGGTAACGCCTAAAGGCATAGAAATTACCTATTATTATTGCTTAAGTATATATACAAATCCTTTATTCAGGCTTCCACATAATAACAAATTAATCTCAGGTACAAAAGTTTAAATAGTGTAAATGTCGTCGAATTTGGAGGACGGAAAGCTTAAGTTAAATATAAAATATAACGTAGCATAACCTTGCCTAAGCCAACCGATTTGAAGACGAAAATTTAGCCGATAAGAATTCCTGGATTCTCTATATTTTTGTTTGGTCTTAAAATACTAGCCCACATTGAACCACTTCCGAATGCAGCAAAGCAAACCATAACGATTACCAAAATGGTAAATCCGTAAAAATCTATGTACACGAGAGCATACATATTGAATAGAAGATTGATGCGAGCTTATGCTCGTTGGCAAAAATGGTTAAATTAATTTTGCTGGAAATTTTAAAATATTGCGAAATTATAAGGTGGGATTTAAAACATAGCTTTTAGCTTGGATGGCGGCTTCAACGGACAGGTTTTTGATATTCTAGGGAAACCAAAAATATCTTCAGGTTGAGAGTTATTTGAAACCGAAAAAACCACAGGTAATAGTCCTGGATTTGCCAGGTATTTTTAGTTTTCTTGTTCGGCATATAACGTTATGAAAGGTATTTAAGGAGTTGCAATCAAATTTGATCCTAATCGGTCTCCACGAGTATGTAGTACCCACTAGTATGGAGACTCATAAAAGTCTACCTATATACCTGGGCAATAAAATAGTTATGTATTTATGATTTGTTTCTTTTATGAACACGCGAACTTCTATATCTAACGATTAACGAAAGCTATCAAGCGACTTTGAAAATGCTCCAGATGCCCACTATAGTCTGAACCTTAATTTCGCAGTCTGGATTTTTCGATAGCCAACTAAAACGCTTTATAAAAATACACACGAGTCTCGTTTCTAAAAATTCAGATGCCTCATATTCATCAGTACGGCTCATGTTCGAAGATGGCAACAATGCATGGCACAAGAAAAATTGGTGCAAAAGCTGTAATGAGCTGTGTACAAATAGTGGAAACATTTCAGGTTGATGGCATAAAGCCTCGTACAGCTGGAATTCAAATCTTCAATTTATCATTTATTTCGATTTTCAGGAGAAAATGAAAATATTTAGATTAATTTGTATAATTTTTTTCATAGCTAATGGAGACTAGATACATAGTAAGGACTAGGTATTATTAACTCCAGTGCTGGAAATTAGTCGCTTTAATAATTTCCCTATAAAAAGATAAGGTTTAAATCCGTCCAAAATGAAGTCGTGGCAATAAATATTCCAACACGGGTCGTTTAAAGGATATTTAGGCCTTCCTTCTGCTGCTGCGGCCATTCCCAGGAAGGCCCATATGTTATATAGCCTCACGCTCAGGACCAATTAAAGGCGTCCTGCAAGAATGTTCGAAATAAATTACAAATTCTCCAGAATAAAGAAGTATTTACGAAGAAGAAATTAAAAATACATACATGCACCAATTCTGGAGTCTTTTAGGGGTTTTATCGTTTGCACAATCAAGTCACGATATTTCGATTAAGCCCATCACGGGGACAAGGAAGACAGTGAAACCATTAAGGGAATTGATCAGCTTATTCATATTAAAACCGGAAGCATTGTGAAGTCATGTGTGTGTGCTGAACAGAATAAAAATGAATCGATTACTTTCCCAATTAGAATTGTTCGGTACATTTCTGACTACTGGAGCTTACCGAAATACTTTGCAAACCGAAACGGAAGTTAACGGCACTCAGGGTAAAGTTAACAGACGTTATAGTTTATATTTGATATCCTTGACATTGTACCTCGACAAGACGCTGTGGGCGGGGAAGGATTTTTGTTGCATTTGGATTCAGGCGTTGCATAATTTTTCTATCCTTTAGTTCTTTTGTCGAGCTTCGAAAAGATGGACGAAGATGCTATTTCGTTTCTATCAGCAAGGACAGAGGAGGATTTGCTGGTCTTTTGCCTCCTTCCATCCATATACCGTCGGATGAAAGAAGATTCGCTGATACTTGCTTCCGCCATATGCCACCATCGCAAGACACAAATTCAGCTTGTGGTCCTTTGTCCAGAAGATGCAGGGCGGTGAGATCCTCTGTCACCGTTCTTTTGCCACTGGACAGAGGAAGCGGACAAAGACGAAGACGCTGACCGACCGGGACTCGAGCCCTCTTGACTCTGAGCCCCGGTCAGCTCTCTCTTATGATGATCGAGGCGCACTGACGAGTGAATTACCTGGCAAAGATATTTTCCGTAGTTCAAGAATTGGCGATGACTGGTACCGAGCCGGACGCGGAAGCAAGATGCACATAGTTCAATGAACTGGATGACCTAGTACCCTGAAATTCGTAGGGGTCACGAGTATGGGGTACCGCGCTCCGGTGCTTAATTGAACTAGATAGCCTGCAGCTGCAGGTCAATCGCCTCAGTCACAATAGGACGCGTACCGTGAAGGGTTAAATGGTATGTCTCTTGAACCCTTTTATGCAAAAAGGAACCAGAAAGTTGGCGTACTGGGCTGCCAGGTAGAAGACATATTCAGTGGATGAAATACATATATAATTTAACATGAATGTACTTGTGAAACCGTGTTTTAATGCATGAACTATGAATTTAAGGTAAACTGTGTAGGTACCTGCTGTAATTAAATAATGAAAACATTTGTAATTGAAAGTTTTGAAACTCGGTATATTAAAATCTACAAAAATTAAATCCCAGAATTTTATATAGACGTATCTGTACTTTGTTTAACTTACCAGAGACATAATTTTATAAGTTAACCTTGAAACCACGTGTTTATAAAATTGAAAATAACTTATTTCTCCTTAGCGTTAGACTGAATTAGGATCATTTGGCTCAGTCAGCCAGTTTTAAAGAAACTTTACAAAACCTAGAAAAAAAATGATAATGAACAACGTCGTCGTTTAATTTTGTTTTAAATTTTAATTTGATAAGACAGCAATTTTCTAAAGCTAGCCAATCAGATTTATGATTCATGAATTTTATCATGAAATATCCATGGGGGATTCAAATTCGAAAGCTTGGGGAAAGAGACGAAACACTGAAAGATCAGTAATTGACATTGTGACCATCATATTTAAAACATCGTGTGATAAATTACCCTATGGCTTCATATCAGTGGCAGTTACATTAATTCATTGCAGTGCTGGTAGAGACTAACCGTTCCCTCCTAAATAAATGTAGGTACCAAAAACAAAGTAGGGTCAAATCAGACCAAAGTATGCGAACATGATTTATTCGAGTCGACTCCATATCTTAATCAAATGCGCTAGAAATAATCAGAAATTTTAGTTCCGACATGTCTGCTGCGAATTCTAGTCTTTGAACAAACATATAAATGCATCCAATCAATTCGTTACCATAAACTAATTCTCATAATCGTCAGTGTCAAGGCACTACCGAGGATGAGACCGTTGAAAACTGCTAAGCTCGTTGATCCGCAAGTTCCTAAATCCGCTGGATACCCTTCTTCTGGATTACAAAGCATGTCACCTTTACAGTCCAATGATGTGACGGTAATAAAATTGTTATTCCGAGTAGGCACTTGATTACTTGCACCCAGCACACGGTTGCAAATTGAGCCTGCTAAAGAAACACACTTTCCCTTGGTCTCATTCCACTGCATGGAAACCACAATCCCGACGAGCGGTATTTCTCCGTAGCTCAGGCATTTGCATTCTTTTCCAGGACTTCCGGATTTCCATTCACATCCCATTAAGGTATTCGCTGAATCGCATAGCTTAAGATCATATTGTTCTTCTTGACATTCTGCTCCTGGCTCAGGTCCTGCTGCAGCACTGATTCCGATTGAGATGAACAGCACAAATGCTGTAATTTTCAGCCGCTTAGCCATCCTGGAATTTGGAGAACAAACTTACAAAATTGAACCAAATTGAAGGGATATTTAGATTATTTATCTGTAAAAAAAATCTTAATTTAGTTAAAATTCAAATAGAATAATGCATGACTTACCTTACCTTGTAAATTATTAAACAAAATTCCAACGTATTTTAAAGAACGTGCAGCTTCGAATAAAATTCGTACAAACCAGGACTTGCAAAAGTACGAAATGCGAGCAAGTTCAAGTACGAAATTTTGTAAGTCATGGTGTGGTTTGTGACATGTGAGAATCGGAAACTGCGATAGGCCAAATTAAAATTATACAAGCAAAAATGCTGATTTGGGTACGACCAGATAAGATTAGCCCGTTCGGTCATGGGCAAGGGGTAAGAGCAAATTGATAATAACAATGATAGATATGAGTAGCCATGGCCTGCCATTTGACGCATTGAATTGCTACTTTGACTTCAATACAAATTAAATAAATATGGTTCAATCGAGATCGTGATTGGGTCTAGTCATGATCAATGTAAATTTGATTTGAATAGGGTTTATTAGGCTAGTACAGAACAGATATGTGTGCTTTGTGCTCCCTAAGTAGCAGCACGGAAGTCCAGGAATCATCTAATAATGACTCGTAATTTTTAAATCATGTACACGATCAGTTCCAGATATTCCTCTATGCCCATTCACATTTTGGTCACATTCGCCATTATAGCGACTTTTTTTCAACAGTTATCGTCATTTTTCATTGAATATATTTTTAGTGAAATGGGAACGTGGGCACACGAATACGGTAGTTGAAAATGGGATGCAATATGCAATTAATAATTGTATTATGCAACGTCCAACACGAGCAGCATTCAAATAAAAGCTGTAAGGTCAACTTTAAATTACAAGTTAAAGTTACAAGTTGAATTACAATTAAAAGTTGAAAAATAAAATTAAAACTATTGATTGATCAACTGAATTCCATACGAATTATCTCTATGGTAAGTCTGAAGCTTAAGATCATGCCAGACAGAACCCTGGTAAAATATTAGTCTTTCGTTATTCAGGATTCGCCGAAGGTTTTATGACTTTCAAATACTGAACCCATAAAATTCGAATTTCAATTTCGATTGAACTGTCTGGAAACATTTTACTTCCATTTCGGAAGTATATTACGCTATGCTGAGTTTATGTAATTCTTTTCAGGAGTCCTGAATCTTAACGGCAGGAATCCCCTAGTTGACGCATGAATACGAATACCGAATATATAATGTTTATGTATTTTGGAAGGTTTGCAATTTTTCTTGGTTAACAAATTTCACTCTAAGATCTTCTATTCTACAAACAAAAATGAGTTTCAGGCGTATTATTTAGCTTTAAACTCTCATTTTTTTTAAATGGGAGAAAAGAAACCCCATCGTCAAGTGCATATTTTTTATGGACCTAAATTGTCACTTTCGCTTTTTCGGTAATTTTATAGTGTAATAATAAAATAAATTACGAATCACATCCGCGTTATATCCTGTCGATTGCTAAACCCTCAATTACAATACAAAGTAGCTAGCTAACACACGTCAGCTTGTAGCAGATACGCTAAGCAAATGAACTCGAGGCAATAAGCCCAAACCCAAGCCAATTTATCCGAGATAGAGCATTTGGGCCTCTTTTGACTTGACGCCACATCATCAGAGGCCTATCCAATCCCAAGCCTAAGCTCACCAAACAGCCGGTTTTTGCTCTCCTGTCATCCACTTTACAGAAATCAGCTTCACTGACAAGAACAAAAATACAAAACTTCCGAATTGTCCAGGTAAGAAATACTAATTTTAACCACAATTACCGTTACGAGCTCATTTGGACGTTGTCACAAGGGCAGTGTGGTCATTAGGATTGAGGTCATTCGATCAGTAACACGATATGCAGTTGACAGCAAGCTGCATTAGTCAATGTAGTACTTCAAATCGAACGCGAATAGCCCTAGCCTTGCGTAAATTAGTAATTGTTAAATTTTAGGCGCTTTCTTATTTCTAAATCGTAAATGCCATTTAGAATTTAGAACGGATTTTACTTGCTTTTGAGAGATCATACCCTGAGTCATCTGTTATCTGCCTGCAGTGTCGCGTTTCTGGTATCTTTATTTTATTTTATATTTGTATTTAAGTAACCCGTTTTTTTAAATTTAAAATATCAAGTATCTAACTACGGTGCGGTCATTTTAAAATTATACATATTTGATCTTCAAATAGAAGCTTATAAGTCATAGGTTAAGTTGGTTACGGCGCGGCGAAAATTATATGTTAATTTGAATTAAACACTCCCATCGCTGTAAACAGGTGCGGTTTAGTAGTCGTGTCTCAGTGCACTGGTTAGTTTTAAATTGTAATGAGTAATTTATTTCTTATTTTCAGGTTTTCGTCGAAGGACTACGTTCCAGATTTGGCTGAAATTTGAAGCCATACGTCGAAGTTTGAGGTAATTCAATCCTTTACCTTAATTACCTAACTAAATTTTTTGTTCGTGTTTTATTATTTCGTATTTGAACTAACTCTCTGTTCTGTACTACACGTAATATTTAGAAGGATTTAGTACTTTCCCTGCTAAACCCTCCTTGAAACCAGTACCTACGTATCTAAAAAGCCATGGCGCCCTCAGGTGGTATGTGCACCATCCAAATCCATAGTTTCAATTAACTCCATGTGACATTGTGCTTGGTGGTCTGAGCTTGATTTCTAGAGCAGGAATGCTGGATTAATAATAATTTGAAATGTTCAAATATACCAGCTTTTGTTGCTGGTATTTACATTGCCTTATACGTGCCATTTGCGGTTTGTACAGCTTTGTTTATTTTGTACCCTACGAAGCGGTACTGCTAATTCAGCGCTGTAGCGAACATAGTGAACATGTTCTGAGCCAACTAATGCTTTATGTGTAAAACGTGATTCTAGATTTAGATTCTATATAGAGTTGTTACGGTTTGGTCTGGTGACAGTCCAAAATGATTTAGGAATTATTTATATTCTTGTGCTTTTGTAACCAGATGTGTTGCGGTTGTGGCTCTATTTAAATCATTTACGTAAATCATAATCACGATTATAAGATAGGCATGTGTCAGCTCTTCCTATGGTTTGGGGTTGCATTTGTTAACCTTCGTTCACTTTGGGGGCAAATACGTCCGGCTAATCTGGATTTTATGACGCGGTTGACAGGGTGTCAGGTTTAACTATACCACGACAAGCTTAATGGCTCTCAGCTGTGCAATTATGTAAAATGTTTAATGTTTAGTTAATTTGTACTAATTGGATTACTTCTAAATAATTGGTTTTTTGTTTTGACAGACGTCGCTCCTCTTGGTAAGATGAAGGCCCTGATTCTTGTTGGTGGATATGGAACGCGTCTTCGACCTTTGACACTCTTCCGTCCGAAACCCCTAGTGGAGTTTGCTAATAAGCCCATTTTGTTGCATCAAGTATGCAAAACTATAAAAGATGAAAATGACAATGACCTTCCAAATACGATCTCATTTGATAATGATTTGTAATATTTAGTTGGAAGCTCTTGTTGAAGCTGGCGTTACGCAAGTTGTTCTGGCCGTCTCGTACAAGGCACAGGAAATGGAAGAAGAGTTAAGCCAATATGCTGAGAAGGTAAAATGTAAAACTCTTAATGTTTTAAATCTAAACCATATTGATTTACACATGTATGGTTTTTCTCGGCTTGATTACAGATGGGTATTGAGCTTATTTTTTCGCATGAGACTGAGCCATTAGGAACTGCTGGTCCACTGGCATTAGCTCGTGAGATCTTGGCCAAAGATGACGAGCCGTTTTTCGTTCTCAATTCGGATATTACGTGTGAGTTTCCTTTCCGGGAAATGGTCACTTTCCACAAGAATCACAAACGAGAGGGAACTATTGTTGTAAGTTACTAACGCCTGCCAAAATTCTGTTAATTTGTGACCAGTGACCAGTGACGCCTGAGCTTCGTTCTATATGAATTCTGTTGTGCTGATTTTAGGTAACCAAAGTCGAGGAGCCTTCCAAGTATGGTGTTGTGGTATATGGACCAGGCGGACAAGTAGAGCGATTCGTAGAGAAACCTCCAGAGTTTGTGTCTAATAAAATCAATGCTGGTCTGTACATCCTCAACCCTTCAATTCTTGATCGCATTGAAGTGAGTTCAGATATAAAAAATTGTTAAACTAAAGATGAACTTTAAATGTTGTCTATATGATTTGATCAGGTCCGTCCAACAAGTATCGAGAAAGAGATTTTCCCCGTCATGGCCACAGATGGACAATTATTCGCCTTTGAGCTCGAGGGCTACTGGATGGACATTGGACAACCCAAAAGACTTCTTGACCGGAATGTGTCTCTATCTCCAATCCGTCAAAGTAAACAAACAGAAGGGTGTCAAGCTCCATACTGGAGTTGGAATTGTCGGAAACGTCCTGGTGGTCAGTACAGATTTACAAAATCAATTATTGATACAAGCATTAGCTCTAAATTGTTGGCCGCAAATGTACATTGAATTTAAAACTATCGCAGGATCCCAGTGCCGTGATCGGAGACAACTGCCGAATCGGACCAAATGTAACCATTGGACCAGGCGTCGTGATTGAAGACGGCGTGTGTATCAAGCGCAGCACAATCCTAAAAGGATCACCGCGTCAAGTCTCATTCCTGGCTTGATAGTTGTATCGTAGGCTGGAATTGCATGATTGGTCAATGGGTACGAATGGAAAATGTCACAGTACTAGGAGAAGATGTAATCGTGAGTGACGAGGTGTACATAAATGGAGGAAAAGTTCTACCGCACAAGGCCATTTCCAGCTCTGTGCCTGAGCCTCAGGTCATCATGTAGAACTCTACTGAGAGAATCACGGAAATTCCAAATAATTCCAATTTCCAATAACTCACTTCCGCCGTTGTTTCTGTACATAACTCTATACAATAAGCATGCAACAACATTTTTAACAAGTGGCCGACAATATTCCATGCTTACCAGTTTTTTTGAGCCGCTCTTGTATTCTGTGCAACTAGAAATACCAATAAGCAAAAATTATGCAAATTCAATTAATAACGAACATTTGAAGAAAAAACGCTTCTCGGGATTCCTTTCGACTTGAGCGAGTGAAGACATTGAACTTTCTAGTCGGGCTGGGGACAAGTTCTATGTATAATATTTAGTACTGGGAAAATATTATCAATGAAAATATTGAACTATTTATTCTACTTGAATAATATATTTTGGGACAATTTGGTCATTCAAATCTGGTTTATGATTCAGACGCGTTTTACATGTTATTATTTATCCGGCATATCAATATCACAGTTACGGCTATTCGTATATGGAAGGATATACAGCCGTCTTCTTACTGATTCATTCCAAATTCCAAATTATAACATTATTGAAATTGATTAATTTAATATTCGATTCTATATGAAGCACATTTTAAAAAAATTCTGCTAAAACAAAAAAAAATCTCTAAATTACTGCCCAATTAAATTAATTGCGTTTTGCGACCAGTCAACATGCAAAACGAATTCAGAGATAGTTGTATTTTTAAACAGAATGAATTTCAAAATGAAGCCGTATTTTTTTAAACTCTAAAACTTTGAAGTTTATTAAAATCCTATTTTAAATTTACAACAGTATCACATTTTATTGCGGTTGATAGATAATTTTTCTGGCAGATGATCTCGGAGAAAGCCTCAACTTTCTCCTTCATGTCCGAGGATGAAGAATGCCATTGTCCATACATTCTACCTTCATAGAAACACCGCTAAACTCGAACCAGCAAATGAATTCGAAGTGTCAATCTGGTAATTTACTTATAATTGAGTTTGTTTACTGCTCCTCTGACATCTGATAGCGGATTAGTAAGGATTATTAGGGCGTTTACTTCTTTAATCGTATAGGATTTGAGTAGCGAATTCCTCAATTTTCAGTTGACATTGTTATTGTCTTATTCCCTCATTATAGCCGAAACTCTCAATTGGTACACGAGCTGTTGGCTGTCAACTCTGTGTGCTGTGTCATCGAGCAGAATCTGGAGGTGAAGTTAATATTCGTGGTAATTGGTAATTTGCATTAAATACTTCAATGTACAGAGACTTCGGCTGATTTGCATTTTAATTGGTTTGCACGAAATGGGTGTGTGAATTTATCTCCGGAGATAGAATTACTGTGAAGCTGGCCCCTCAACTAGCCAAAGCCGGGCAAATGGTATAGCTGGCACCCCGAATTTTGCAAAAAATTGATTTTTATGCAAAATTATACCTAGCTGCGCAATTGGTGTAGCTGGCACCCCGAATTTTGCAAAAGTTAAATTGTATGCAAATTTATTAGCCCAGTAAAAGGTTTAGCTGGCACCCTCAATTTCACAAAAGTTGAATATTATATAAAAATGATAAGTTCAGTATAACTAACGCCCTGTATGTTTTGTCACCATTGTTGGATATTGCATCAAACAAAGGGGGTGCTACCAACTTCTGGAACAGGCGGTGTATGTATATTCAGATTTTAATTGTTTTTTTTAACGATTAAGATTTTAGTCTATGACTACACAGAATCAACACGTGATTTTTTATTATTAAATTTGTGGACTTAATGATACACAATTATTATAGCTAAAGACTTCTCCTTAACTTATAATTCTGCAATGCCTAATAATATTATATTATATATACATTTGCTTTTAGGTTATATTTTTACATTTATTAGTTTATTTCTTAATTTTTAAACTGTGCTTCTTCCATAAGTAGTATTATTTATTATACCTTTATTCAGGCTTCCACTTAAAAACTAATTATAAATACGAAGTGTACAAAAGTACTTGAGGAGGTAAATTTCGTTTAGCGTAGAGGTGTTCGCAATATTGGCAAGGACACAAGTAGCGTTTTGGGTTATATATTTGTAGTATACAGTCCATGGTACAAGATAAAGTAATACAATTAATTAAAATTACGCTGCAACTGCATTTTTGGTCGCGAAACTACGTTGTCGAGCCTATTGTATTATTAATGAAGTACAGTGATTATAAAACTAGTTATTAATCCTCGGTAATATAACTTACAATAACTTATATAAATAGGAAAGTTCAACTCAACTTTTGAGTAGCTTTCAAATTCATACATAAAATTTTAAATTGAACTAACATTCGGTTTCACATGGTAAAGAATGAAATAAGATCCTTGGCAACAGATAGCGTAACTGTAATAATGCTTTCCACTAGAAATAGCTTGAAATTAATAGAAATGTCGTGATGAGCCAGTTAAATTATTGTAGTGCTGTCTAGAATCAACAAAATTTTTGTACTGTAATAAGGTTGATTTAATTATGTGATTTATCATATTAAATAAAGGATGCGGACCTACCTGAATTGAAAATGAGTTATTTCAACAAAACACCGTTGAATTCCTACTTCCATAAGGCGCTCTTTGCAGCGTAGGTCTCTGTAGTAGCCATTTCTTATAATATAAGTAAAAATAAAAATACGTTTATTATTATCGAGCTCCTTAACTTTAGCATTTTTGCCCCTAAGTATTTTCTGATGGACTTTTTCAACATTTCCCCTCGGTTTGTAATGTTGCCCCTTAAATATTCAATTATTTCTGGACCCCCCCCTCCCCCACAAAAAAAATTATTCTACGAATGCCTTGATTTCGATCCTGAATACACTAAAGGCGAAGCTGAATTAAGGCTTATGTTCAAGGAAACGGTGATATTCATCACATTACAAATCCCATAAGTAAAGGGTTTGCACTAAATTATTTTCATTAGTTAGATTAATTATTTGGACATCGCGATTTTTTCTGCAGTCTGCTTCGCTTTTTCTGCAATACAATCAGCTGATTGTTTGACATTTGCCGTATAGCAAAAGTTGTGCCTGTTTAATGTTGAACAATAATTACGTAAATTTAAACACCCATATCTGTTCACAGAAAGCGAGAAATGAAAATTCGTCTGATTTTAATGTAGACTAAGGCTGGCAATCAGATCAGGTCAAATCAGGTCAGGTCGGGTCAGTTCAGGTGAGTTTGACAAGTATACCTGATCTGAATGATTCAGGTCAGTTAGGGTCGAGATGGTCCTTAAACTGATACAATTTAGGTCAGTTCAGGTTATGATGTATCGGGTTTCAGGTCAGATCAGGTCACATGTTGCCTTACCTGCTACCTGATATAGTATTATTCGATACCTGTTTTCTTCTCTTTACTAGCATTTGGGGCATGGGAACAGATCAGGTAATTCAGGTCAGGTATCAGGTCAGTTCAGGTAGTTTAGATCGGGTAACAGGTCAGGCTGGGTAGCCAACCTGATATAATTGGTTCAGGTCAGCTCAGGTAGAGGCTATCAGATTCCAGGTCAGATCAGGTCGTGGTGAAGTCGACCTGATGTATTTTCAGATCAGATCAGGTTGCTGCTAAGGTCAAGTTCCGATCGGGTCGGCAAAAAATCGACCTGTTTCGAGCCCTATAGTAGACAGAGCGATTTGAATACGAAAAAAAAGAACCAGGTCAAAATAATAATTCTAATTCTAACTCATGAAATAGCATTTGGCGTAGGTTACGGTTGATGAGGATGCAGAAGCATATCTGCTTGAATTTGCCGATCTCCTTTACCCGCCCGGAATCAGCCCACCATTTGAATTGGTGACTACCAAAGTACGGAACAAAGGCATCTGGCAAAAGTAATTCTATGAAGAAAAATTTACACTAAAAGGTAGTTAGGATTCGCACCAATAAAGGGATCAAGCTGTCGGCGCGGAGCGCCGGCTGCTTCCTGATCAATATGTAAATAACCAAAAGATGTAAACAATGAGCCGATGCCTAATTAGTTGAGTCCAATGAATAATATCTGAATTAATAAAACGCATTGTGTTATACAGATACCTACTGCTATCCAAATTTAGTATTCCAAATCCAATGAATAAGCAAAATATTATTTACTTCGATCAAACACATGTTGACAAATTTAGGTTTTGTGGCGCATAGAAACCAATAAATAAAATCGCGAATCAATTTATTTATTTTCATAATTTTGTCCCGATCTATGCAAACGGCAATCCAGTTCGATGTAACGGATTGCAATGTTATTATTGTTTTTAATTTTTTCATTCCGGTCCATGCGAGCTGAGAACCCAATTAACAATCGGGAATCAGTCTATTTGTTCTTTTTTGATTCATATTCAAACATAACTAGCACTAGCCTGTTTTTAGGACTCTAGAGCCCATTTACTCAGCTGAAATATAAATTATTAGCTAAATTCACAAAATCCATGCACTGGTATAAGGTTGCCATGCCACAACCTCCGCCCAGCCCACTAATCAAATAATTATTCTCTGCTCGAATTTTAAAAGTTCAAGAATCTTAATTTTTAAATTTACCTAAATTGCTACATTAGGTAACCAGGGGCAATAGTGCTTAGCGCTAAAAATTTGAGACTTTGATATCGACTTAGAATTAAGGAATGACGCTGGGTTTTAGTATATATGTAATTTTTTGAAAATCTAACCTTATCTGTAAATAGTTGGAATATGTAAAAACTGTTCTTTCGGTAAATAATTCCTCAGTAATTTTCGCGTATTTTAGCCAAGTCACCTGGTAAGTTCATTACCAATATTGACGAATTTTAGTTACATACCTGAATGTAAACACGTTTGTTACGCGGAAAAGATAAAAATTGTTGTACATAAAATATCATCTTACCTTCTTGACTTTTGTAGCAAGATGCACAAAAGAAGTCCTTTAATGGTTGACAGCTTACGTGATACCATAATCTGCATTTCAAGCACATTGCTCGATGGTGGTCATTGTAGTTGTGCCCGTCGTCACGATCCCGATACAAGCAGGTAGCCCATGAACAAGAGAGTTTAGCTCTGCCATGAAGTACACAATTCGTAGTTGCTTGGTTTATGTCTTCGATTTTTATAATCAAATCGAAATTTTCGACTTCATTAAGCTTGATTAATGTGGATTTTTTCACTTCTGCTGTAATTTTTGGCTTGATCCAATTTTTCTTTAGTTGAGGGCAAAAGCTGGATTCCATAATGCTTCGGACCCACTCACGAGCTGATGTTGATCCATTCGCACCATATGGCAAGGTTCCTCTGAATATGCTCCGGGTAATGATATCGTATGTGTTGGCAATACAGAACAGTCCACAGTCCACGTTGTTTTCTTGCTTCGGAGAATCTTTTGCCAACACACACTTCCAAAGACTTAGGTCAGGGTCCATATGTTTCTCGGAACATATAAGTGCGACTACAGCAATTTTTAGAAGGGACCTGAAGTCTTCCTTCCGTGATGCAACGTCGGCTTGCGGTAAAGAGTCCATAATGAAAATTGTTCTTGTTTCAAACAAGATGCCACCCAGAACATAGTGCGTATATTTGTCGACATGCATTAGCTGGAGAATGATTTCGTAGCCAAACAAGAAATTCTTCTCGACACTTCTAATTAATTGATTGTAGTTCTTTTCTTTTGCGGACTTTTCAAAACAAAGATCTGGAGTTGCTATTGTATTAGTCAATGTGTTCATGCTGACAAGTTTCTGTATAGAATCGGACACGGTGAAATTTTTTAATTGTTGGCCTGGCTTTAAGTCTGGAAACTTCTCATGAGGTGCTTTGTCTACCTCCATAACTTCGGCCACTAAATAAACAAAATTTTGAAATGTTACCCACAAAATCTTAACTCATTGTTCTAATCCGACGTTGATACACGTTTCGTTAACTTCATGTCAGTCCAACAATTGTATGCGCACACCTATGCTCAGCAAAAATATCCAGGCAGGTTTTTCAGCACAAGTTAAAGTTTTACAGATAATTGAGTCAATTATATGAGATTTAATTTTGATACCGTGTTTCTTGTACCCAGTACACAAAGAATTGGCTTTGAAAATTTATGCTGATTTGTCTTTTAAAATGTATGCTGATTTACCATTTAAAGCGTAGCACTAATAATTTAAAACATTCTTTGCACAATAAATTTGGCAACTTTTATAGGGAAGAAGAACTCTTACCGTCATCAATTTCGATTTCACATCCAATATTTAAGTCGCAATGGAAGGGCAAAGGAACCATTTCAGCTCCGCTTATTTTTGAATCTTCTTTTGATGCTTGCGAAGAAGCCGCATCTTTTTGTAACACTTGGTGGGCAGTCGGAGGGTTATTTTTGACGAATACTTCAGTTTCTTGTTTTGTCCCTTGAATATAAATACATATTTAAGTTATTTCATGAAGTTAACATTTTCTACTAATTAAATAATGAAAATTTAATTCCTAAAGGCGAATAAAGAAATACAAAAACTCAGATCACTTACGGTACACTATTGGAATCAGCATGCAAACATCCCGGTGCTGTACGAGCTCTTTTTCGTTAATCATGTGCAGTCCACAATAGCAAACTATGCAACCTCGACCATTTTTGAACTTTTTATGTTCTTTGAGTTTTACATGATTTTCAAATTGTTGCCCGCATTGGCATTTGGTGCACGATGATTTTATATGAAAAATCAGCTCGGACATTTTGGAAAACTTCTTGAATCCCCCTCCATCTTCTTCACAATGGCAAACAAAGCATTGGTTTTGATGTTTGGTCAATGCTTCCCTGTCCGCTTTTACGCTTTTCGTCGACTTCTGTAAGCAAAATAATTGTTTTGTATTTTAAAATCCTAAAATGCCTAAAACTTAGCTTAATGCTGTAGTTATAGCATTTTGATTGTCCAAGTAAAGGTTTTTTAAAATGCTTACTGTAAAGTCCAAGCCGCAGTAACACTTGAGGCAACTATTAATGTGACTCTTGTCAGCTCTGTTCAAAAATATTCCACACCCACAAGGTCTCAGGTAATGCAGCGTTGGCGGATGAAAATTGCTGAAATGTACTCCGGATGATCTCCTTAGCATTTCTCGTTTGCAGATTCGGCATAAAACCCTCTTTGTATCCACATAATTGTATAATATTTCTCGATCTTTTCTTTCGAGTACGTCTACAAATAATTGCAAATCGATACAATTTAGTCCCGCGCGAATATTTTCAAAGATTTGAAGCATGTTATACACTGTAATAATTAATACCTCCTTGCTGTTTATCAGATACAAAGGTTCCACCTTGGCTACCACCGCATTTGAAGCTCGTTTGGCCGCTTTCCATACGTTTCAACGCTGCTTGTACATGATATGGCGAATTTAGGTCTTTCAGGCGAACCATCGACGGCCTATTCGTTTTTGGAAATTATTATATTCCGGAAGTAATTATACTAATCAAGTATTCAGTAATTTTTAACTTACTCCCAGTCTACTAACGCCATTATCTCATCTTTTGCTTTATCTTGAGATACCCAGAAACCAAGAACACGTTGGACACCGTAATCTATACTTTTCATTTCCTGTAATTCACCATTGCACATTATAAATGGTTAGTTCGAATCATGTTAAATTTAAAGGTAATTGACCTTATACACCAGGTTATTCCCGTCTATGTATTCCTGAATTCGTTCTTTGAACAATTCCGGCTTGCGTCCATTTTCGTGTTCGCCTAAGATTTCTTCCGGTTGGTATTCTTTTACCAGTTTAGATATCCGATCGTGTGCTTCCTCCAGTTGATCGTCAGCTATTGGTTTTGGAGTCTCTGTCTGCTTAATGGGACCGGAAACGCTTACACTGTTTTGCCTTTTGGGAATTTGTACTGGAGCTTTGCTACCTATAATTATAATTTGTTTATTTCGCTTGTAAATTGAGTTCTATGTTGAGATATGAAAATGCAAGCACATTAATAAACCTACGTGCATTTTTCTTCTTAAGAACTATTGTGGTTTTTGGAATTGGTCGTTTGACATCATATTTATTGCCGGATTTTATAGCTGGTTTCCCAACTGATCTAATTATATCAGGTTTTCTTGGAGCTTTTCCCCCATTTACAGGTGTTTTCTGTAAGGAGCTGGAGCTTCCAGCATTTTGACGAAGGCTTTCCGTGACCTTTGTTCTGGCCATTTTTCCTAAATAAGGACAGACGTATCATAAGCCCATGCATTTATTCACTGTTCAACAAGGTATTTAATACCTTTTCAAGTGTGTCATAAATACTGATCATGTTCGTAAATACCTAGGCCTAAACTCATAATATGCTCGGGATGGTTTCCGCTAGAGGTGACCCGTTACCAAATGAAATACACAGGGTCATATTATCATTACTATGTCGAATTAAGCTAGTTTATCGGCTTTTTAATTGTATATTCTAGAACAAAATAATTGCATCAAAGCATTGCAACACTTTTTTACTGGTTCTCAATTTGTGTGAAACGTACGCACATTGATCATATTACATTTTTATTAGCGATTTTATTGCTTGTGTATTTTGTACCCCTCGAATTATCTTCACGTGTTTGTCTAATTACTTTGATATTTATTGTATTATATGTAAGTACCCAATCAAAATTGACGAACGACGGACTTGGTCATTTATTGCAATTGTATTTCAAAATAATATACAATACCATTCGATGGAGCTGAGCTCTAAAATCAAAGGATATGGCTCACAGGGATCCTTTCTCCTATCATAACCTATATCAATACCCATTCGATCTGCATGAACGACTAAATTTCCGTTCACTAAAAGTAAATGCCATAAATAATGCTAACAAAACATCATAGAGTTGAGCGGCTGACCTTGGTCCCGTCATAAATAATAGCACTAATCATGCTAAATACGTGAACGACTAACTTGGTCGTTCATCAAAAGTGAATGCCAAAAAAGTGTAGATATTATAGCTGTAGGAATAGAACTGAAATCCAGAAGAGATGGCTCTGAATGGCTTGGGTTCCGTCATAATCAATATAACCACTCATGCTAAATACGTGAGCGACTGACTTGGTCGTTCATCAAAATTGAATGCCAAAAAAACGCGGATGTTACAGTTACAGGAGTAGAACTGAAATCAAGAAGAGATGGGTCTGAATGGCTTGGGTTCCGTCATAATCAATATCACTACTCATGCTAAATACGTAAACGATTGACTTGGTCGTTCATCAAAAGTGAATGCCAAAAAATGCGGATGTAATAGCTATAGAAATAGATTTAACATCAAAAATAAATCTTTTCGGAATAGCTTGGGTTTCGTCAAATTTATCCATCGGGGTCAACGTTTCAACCACATGAGACTTACTGCACACGCCCCAGCTAGTTAAGAAATAATTAATGTCTGTTCAAGTGAGAAAGGCCCCTAAACAAATTCTGTTTCCATAGCAACGTCAATTGTTTTCAATGCCCTTGCATTGGGTCTAAGTAAAAAAACAAAAAATTTGAGGGGCCTCTCTCACTTGAACAGACAGTAGATATCTAAGATCAAGTTGAACTAAATATAGAAACATTCAGTCCGTGAAATTATCTAATCCAGTTATTTCTCTTATATTGACCACAATGACATTTTCTGGCGCACATGTGCGTTGCAAAATTTAAGAAATGATCGAACTTTCGAAAATTATTGAATTTCTACAAATTTAGCTTTCACTGGCACATAAATGCAAATTTTTAAATTACTGCCACTAACACACAGCGTTGAATAAATAAGAGAAGAGAGAGAAAGTCTCAGGAGCCTTTTGATTACTCGGGTTTAAGCTTGGGTGTCGCGCTAATTGTATCAACGAATACGTTATCTCTTATTAATTTCTAAATTATTCTGCACATTCTACCAGTGGAATACAGTTCGCTTTGGCCTGAATTTCATACTACAATATTTAAGTATACCTATAGTACAACTTTTAAAAGGGGTTACTACTTTTGGTCGAGTTTGGCACTAGACTAATGGCTCACTAATTTACAAATATGCAACAAGTAAAATTTAAATCTCCCTGAAAATGGGTAAACATGGAGATAGAATCTCCAGTAGTTAAAATTGTAAACCAAAATACTTGTTTATCAAAACAATTTGGTGAGTTTTATATTTTAATGCGAGTAGATACTGCGTGCGCTCGGCAAATCGGATTTGCGCTTATAATATAATGTTTTGGAGCAAATTTAAAATGACCAAAAATGACTGCGAGATTAGGGACTAATAGATTAGATTGAGTCGAACGATTGTTGGTTTATTTTGAATTTAGTAAAACGATCTATCAATAAAATAACACATTCACCTCATTTACGACACTTCGCGTTTGCAAATGTCGAGATTGTTACTTCGAAATAAATGGTATCGATAAGGGCGTTCTCAATTGAGAAAATGATTACATTTAAAAGCCAGCCTTGTGCTATTGTTAAGTTTAGCATGTCGTACTTCGCCGTTCGCCGCTGCTGTAGCGATTTCTTACAAGCAATTTAACGAGATAAGAAGAAGAAATTATAGGAGCAAATTACTCAAAAAATCTAAAGCAAATGCAGCTCCAAAAAATTATTTATGTATGTTGTGGCATACAAATTTTTAAACAACGATTGCAATTGGGTTTTGGATAGAGCACTTCAATTTATTCATTATTCCATTGATTGACTTCAAAAATGCACATTAAGAAATATATAATTATTCAGAAACATAATCAGTAGAAGCTAAGTGGACATATTTTTAAATACAATATTGCTATTGAACTCGTCAATTAACACGTTAACTAGGCGGAAACTATTGAATGTCTACCTATGCTTGGTTTTCTTGCGTCATTTAATTTAAAACGCGATTAATATAATTTAATCCAAATGTGCAGGTGGTGGCTGAACCTAGCTCAGCTTTCAAAATGTCAGGGTGCGTCGCTCTGTGTACGTAAATTTGTGTATGTATTCCTTGTAAAATGCATTATTGGCAATACCACTACTCATGCTAAATGCGTGAACGACATACTTGGTAGTTAATCAGAAATGAATGGCAAATATAATGCCAATAAAACATCATGGACTAGAGCTGAGTTCATGAACACAGGATTCTGGCTGGCATTGGCTCCGTCATGAATATTAGCACTACTCAGCCTAAATACGTGAGCGACAGACTTGGTCGTTCATCAAAACTGAATGCCAAAAAAGTGCGGCTATTAGAGTTATAGCAATAGAACTGAAATTAAGAAGAGATGGCTCTGAATGGCTTGGGTTCAGTCATAATCAATATCACTACTCATGCTAATTACTTGAACGACTGACTTGGTCGTTCATCAAAAGTGAATGCCAAAAAATGCGGATGCATTATCTACAGAAATAGACCTTAGATCAAAAAGACATGGTTTTATATGGTTTGGTTTCCGTCGAATTCATCGATCGGGCTCAACGTTTCAACCACATGAGACAGCACACGCCCCAGCTACCTAAGAATAATTAGATATCTAAAATTAACTTCAACTTAAGATGGAATCATTGAATCCGTTAACTTTTCCAAGCCAGTTCCGTTTTTTCCAATTTTTTGGCTAATGCTAAATACGTGGACGAACCACACTGGATATTTGTTTTGCAAACTTTACAAGTAAACGACCTCAGACTTAAAGTACATCCATGCTGGACAATTTCAAGACTTTAAAATTTTTTACTGGATGAATTATTCGACCTTTAGAAAATATATTCTTTTCAAGCTTGTACATATAGCGTTAAATAATTATTTCCGCGTTTTTGAGTAATTACCTATATATTTAAATATTGTGGCAGTTTTTTGTGATTATATATCTAATTTGCTTGGATACACTACAATCTTTGTATATATCTACTATTTTAAAACTTATAATTGATAATACAAGTCGACTCGTCGACACTAAAAAATCATTACTTAAACCCTACTTACGTTCAAATATATGAACACTAGAAATGCATTTTAAAAAATGGAGATGCCACTATTGATTCGCACACTTTCACTAGTCATGACCTACTTTTACGATAAAATTCGCTAAATGTGTAATACGTGAATGACATCGAAGCGCGGGATTAATTTATCCCCAGCATTTCATATAAATTAAAACTTGTGATACAGGTCTTAACGCATAGAAATTCGGTTTTTTTTGATTTTCTATTCAATAATTCTATTTTAATTCTAATCTCTCTATTGACTGGCATTTCCATCTCAACTGGATCCAAACATGGAGTGTCATTTTAATATAATCCACCCTCGTACATGTCTTTTATTACATGTTTTTAAGGAGATACCTTCCAATAATTTTTGTGGTGTTTCAGAACAAAGTTTTATTTAACTTACCTGGTATTAAGTTGTCGCACAATTTAAAAATTGATTATTGGTCAGTACAGAATTCAGACAATAGCTTTTAAACTTTAGATTTTCTTGTACCACTCAAATAAACTTATTTCCAAACAAATGTTGATAATAAATGGGCTAAAGAAATAAGGTCAACTTGATTTACTTCAATATCCGTTTTGATTGAACCAGGAATTCGCAATGGATTGTATTTTACATTTTCACACCAACGGCAAGTTTTATGATGTCATCTTTGCCAGGATCCGATAAATACTCAACATTCATCTGTCATCAATTGGCGGCATTCATTTATAACGCCAGTCTAAACAAACCGTTTTCATTATTTCACACTTAAAGAACTTTTTGTGACATGGCGTACTATGACTCATTTAATCCGGTATTGTACTTGTAAGACAGGAGATTTGGCTATACTGTCAACAAATATTGAGCCTCAAACTGTCACTGTCTACAAATATTTCAACAGCAAGTTCAAGCTTATTTAAAGCCTTGACTTTACATGTCCTTGATATTACCTCGTCTACTGCAGTGGTTAAGTCTGGGTTCCGCGCTGACACCTTTAAGGATGCTTCATTTTTGCAAAATCAGGAAAATTTCCCTTAAATGAAATGCCGTTAATAATTCGTAAACCATGAATACACATGATCTCCTATCACGGGGAAATGCTTAATTCGGAATACATGATTGACAACGAAGCGCGGGTAAAATTTATCGACAGCATTCGATATAAATTTTTACATGAGATATTGGTCTGAACGGAATGAAATGCCGTTCATCAGATTTTATATTCATTATTGCTCTTTTAGAATTATCTACCTGCATACAAGCTTCATGCAAATAGAGATATTTATCTCTCTGATTCCCGGAGTAGCCTCTAAAATCACCTCGAGATTTCGGATTTCTGGAATCTATCATGCTGAATGCACTATTCCTGCTGGACGATTTTACCTGCACACTTGAAATTTGGAGCACAAGGTTTCAGGCACAAGTACCTGTGACAAGTCATGAGAGATGAGATTTCTAGAGATGAGATATCTAGGGTTACGGGAACATACCTTACGTGCCAGAGGTCAAATTAGAGGGGCAAGAGAAAAACCGCTAAGTAACGGAAAATCACTAAGCTTTGAAGTAAACCCGGGTGTAAATAACGACACAAAGTAGGAAAAATGAAACTTTTATGAAACATGGTGTACTATGACTCACTAGGGGAGTTTCTATCTCCAAAACGTGACAATAAATTCGAATTATCTGCTATGCAGCACATATTGTATAGAGCATCTAAATCGGTTACATAATTTGAAGTCTAGATTTCTAGCGTAAGCGGATTTAAAAATTCAAAAGTCGATCTTAACCTCTTGCCTCAAGGAAAAAAACTCATAAGCAAGCCCTGATGCCCAATTTATGAAGTAAAATAAGGTCGCTAGGCTCCTAACTGCTCTAAACAATAACATCTTCCGACGCGCAATTATTCCCGCTAAATACAAGCTTTTCAGCCTATACTAGCAGGTTTTTAGGGCTCTACAGCCCATTGACTTAGCTAAAATATGAATATAAAGTGCAGGTATTAGCTAAATTCAAAAATCCATGCATTGGTTGCCATGATACAACAACCTCCGCCCAGCCCACTAATCAAATATTTATTCTCTGTTCGAATTTTAAAAGTTCAAAACTTTTATTTTTCAAATTTTCCTAAATTGCGCTTTAAGGTTACCAGGGACAAAGTGCTAAGAGCTAAAAATTGAGACTTTGATACCTAACCAGAGAGAAGGAATGACGCTGGTTTTTAGTATATAGATTTGTATAAATTCTATTCTATCTGAAATTACCGGATGTTGCCGCAACAATAAGAGGTCAACGACTCTGAAAGAAGAATTTGTAGGTCATTTCCAATACAAAGCAGCTGTACCACGGACTGCTCGTCGCTGCACTGGTTGCTCTTGTCATTGACCTCTACTAAATTGTAATATAAAAATAAGCGAAAATTTGGTTGGAAAATGTGAAATATATGAAAATATGTATTACAAATGTTTTGTGAAATACGCGTATTGAGCTTTACTGAGCATGATTATTTCACACTTATGAATTTTTTGTGATGCCAGTACGCACTATGACTCTTCCGGTATTGTACTAGTAAGACAAGAGATTCGGATATAATTTCAACAAATATTGAGCCTTGAACTGTCATTGTCTACTAATTTCTACTGTCTGTGCAAGCTTACTTGGAGCCTAGAGTTTAGATAAACTACTTTATTATTTCGAACCGGGATACTGGAGTGTAAATATACAACGTATGCACTAATCCATGCAATGCTTGAAGTTTGTTGCTCAAAACAGTTGTTCTTAACTTTTATTACAAATTTGCTTGAGACTAATTTAATAAAAACATTGCTGGATTCATTTCGGATCAATGATAATAATTTTGTTAGGGTTAGGATTGATTTATTTTTATCATTATAATTTGCGTAGCATGATTTAGAATTATTATAAATTACCGATAATTATCATTTAAAGTAAATCTAGGGCTAATGTCGGCAACTATCACATCAAAAAAATTAAAAGTGTTTACTGTCTTTAATAGGCATAAGAATATTTAAATGGTATTTATTATAGATTTCAATTAACAAATCCAGATTCGGATTGAAATATTCGCTTAGATATATAACCTAACTAGCGAGGCCCAGCATCAAGTCTGATGCTGCTTCAAGTCCCAACCCTTCCCCATCCTTCCTACCTACATGTAACCATGCCCCCACCCCCCGTACCGGGCACACATCTTTCTAAAGTTTTTCGGGTCACTATAATGAAAAAGGCCAAATCGTTCGCTTTATTAGCTAAATTCACAAAATCCATGCAGTAGTGTATAAGGTTGCCATGCCAAACCCTCCGCCCAGCCCGCTAATCAAATATTTATTCTCTGCTCGAATTTTAAAAGTTCAAAAATTCAAAAAAATCCTAATTTTCAAATTTTCCTAAATTGCGCTATTAGGTAACCAGGGGCAATAGTGCTTAGCGCTAAAAAATTTGAGACTTTGATACCGGTCCGCAATGAATGAAGGAATGAATGAAAGAATATAACGGTCAGTATTATAAGTATACATATATCGAACCATTTAGGAATAGGAATTTTCGAGTACCAATTTCCTTAATGTAATATTATTAAATAATGCTTAATGCAGCCTGAACTTTTAAACATCTAGCCAAAAATGTAATAACCATTGCGCCTTCATACAAAAATTAGTTACGCTTTCCCCATTAAATTATAGTATTTGGTTATGTCGTATTTAGAGCTATAAATACTAATTCAGCATGAAAAGTAATATCCTCCCGATGCATTTCGTAGAATAAACGAATAGTAATTTCTCCGTGTAGTACACCGTTCGCAATTCCACCAATCGCGTCCCATAATTTTGCAAGAAAAATTAATTTCGACACATGGCAATCCGGGTCCGTTAACTTTCGTCGAATCATCGCATGAATTTTCAGGCGGAGTACAGTTTTCAAACAACTCGAAATACAAGTTGGATGGAAAAAATCTGCCTTCATCTCGGTAAATGTATAGATCAAAAACATTTGGTGATTGAAGAGGCAGGACTTCTAACAAGTTATTTTGTTCTGGTCGCATGGGTGATCGGTATGTTAATAAAGCCATTGGGTACTCTAGAATCTTGTAACTGTCACCGCAACGCAGAACTAGCAGCGCTGAATAATATTTACGGCAACAACGAACATTTTCAAACTGTGACTCGTTAGTCATGTTCCGCTGGAATCCAGCATAGTCGAAACTTCGCTCCACATTCAAGATACACATGGATGTGTTATCAGGTAACCTGTCTTGAAAGAGTCTGACGCAGTCTTTGTGAGAGCCGTACAAGATGGATTCTATTGATTCCCGGTAAATTATGTTCTTATAGAGGGATCCGTGAATTGAATCCTTGAAGTAGCTTGGCGCAACGGTACCAAGGGTTTCCGACAATCCTAACACGGCATATGATTTCCCGTATTCTTTGACTACGCCGTCACACGAAAGTCTGTAGACAAAAAATTCTTAATGGTATGTATTTTAAATGAACAGTAAAATTGGACTTATGAATTTCGTTTTTGATAGGTAATTTATTATTACATTAAACTTGTTAAATTGAGGATTTAATATAAACTTAGCAGCAATTATCATATGGACGTGTAGTGCACATGTTTAGATATGAATATTTTACTCCAAACAGCTAGCTTAGCATCAGTCAAACCAACTAAAGTTGAATTAGTATTCAAAATCTTACTCGTTCCTTTCTTTAAAAATGCTAGTTTAAATTACTGTTTAAATACGCACATAAGGTCAGAGTATAACCATTAATGCCATATAAATAAGTTGGAATAAAAACAATAGACATACCTGCACTTATTTTCCCGGTACGACCATTTCGAGGCTCGAATAAATGTTCTCATGTATGTTACCGAGCCTTGAAATTTCCCATCTCGGTATTGAATGTCAATGACATCGAATACAATATCCGAGATATACTGTCCCTCCTGCTTGCCAGGTGAGGTGTCTTGTACCATTTTGGTGTAAACTTCATCGTAAGAGTTTTTCACAAATATTAATGTCAAAGTATCTCTTCCCTTTCTCATGTCATTAGCAGTTGTAAACTTCTGCCAGTCCATGATTTCGGAAACGGGTTGGCCCTTTAGTACAGGTCCGAGAACAACGTGTTCTTGAAAGTGGTCATCCAGGTCACTATAATCCAACAAAATATTTTCCATGGTGAACTTAAATTTATGTCAAATGTGTTTAACAAAGTGAGTCTTATTTGATTTGTTCGTTGGAACTTTAAAGAATGACTGTATGGCTTTTCTTAGGTCTCATTGGAAAACACAAATGAGGCTTTCGGATGGAAGCTTTTGGTTACAGCATAAACATTTCTTAACAGTTTATTAGAAGCATGCCCTTTCTTTGGCTGGAAGTGTTGATGGAAATCAGTAAATAAACAAATGCCTGTGACAAATATGTTCAGCTTTCGGATTAATACACATGCTTTAGCTTAACGCATGGAAATCGACTATTTACCGAAATGTACCTAATCTCTTCAGATGAACGAGACCTTCCTTAGTAATCGTTTCCCTCTTGATAAGAACAGCCGATTTCTGGCGCGTGCAAACGCGCAAAACCTATACGATATACTTTCATTTTCCCGATTTATCGTAAACCACGTATTACAAACATGTTGGAATTTATAAATCATTTTAGAAAACTTGTTAGCTCCAAAAAAAACGCAAGTATTGAAATTTGGCCTACGTTTCTTGTTCATCCTTTGACGACGCTACCTCTTTTGTTAGCAGTGTTTGTGACTGGTTTCAAGTGGTACACCGGGTCACCTATATCGTGTATTTCAACGGACGCCGCTGAAGGCGCGCATAATGAAGCCATCACAAGTTATTGCTACAACAACTTGTTTCTTGTTCTCCCAGGTAACTTCTTTCCTTAAAGAAAGCGAATTTGTTGATTACTATTAGTGCAGGCTAAGTAAATGTTTCCAACAAAATCATTAACTCACGTTCTGGTGAAAACGAATTTGCTTTATTTTAAATGGTCATTTCCTTCTAAGATAGTTCTGTCAGGGTTCTGCGACAATGGGATGGCGACGATTGGGCAGGCGACAATCAGGCGGGAATCATAATTCTTGGTTGACCAAAGAACTTTTTTTTGTAGGTGTTGATGGATTCTATAAAGGAATTAACACGGATGCACTAGCTGAGAAGGTCATCATGATCCAGAACTACAAATGGATAACAGTTATCTTGCTTATTCAATGTGCCGTAATCTTCGCCCCCCAAATAATTTGGAAGCGAATGGAATGTGGAAAATTGCTTCTACTCCGAATGGATTTAAACGACCCTGCGCTCGAAACCAGAAAGGCCATTCAACAACGGCAGCAGCTTCTACGCTTTTTCAGAAACCCGTCTCGTCGTAATCGTGTTTATTTTTCCAAATACTTCGCGACTCTGCTTCTAAATATACTAGCAGCCTATACACAGTTCATTATAATCAACTTCCTCACTGATGACATTTTTTCAAAAATTGGTTTAGTTGAAGCTTGGGAAAATACAGCAATTAGATATGACAACCGTACTGATGCTATGATTTTTCACTTTCCATCTGTTACCAAATGCAAGTTCCTGAAGGGAGGCCCAAGCGGAAATATTCCAAATTATGATGTTCTATGCGTTATTCGTGATTCACCTTTACACGAGCAAATTATCTTGGTGCAATGGTACGTCAATTTTCCTAGCATTACTAAATACTAAACTAATACTATTGTTAAATTCAACATACAAATTTCACAGTTATTCCAATCAATTTTTTGTTTGCTTTTTAATTCTAGGCTTTGGTTCAACGTGCTATATGTGTTCTTCATTTTTCGTGCAGTTTACACAGCCTGTGCTGTTTTCCCGTTAACAAGACACACCTTTATGAAGTTTTATACTGGGCTGGATTTCAAGATGGTAAAAATTCTTTCAAACAAGCTGAATTTTGGAGACGTCTTTATTCTCCA
This sequence comes from Ceratophysella communis, assembly GCA_009869905.1. NCBI lineage: Eukaryota > Metazoa > Arthropoda > Collembola > Poduromorpha > Hypogastruridae > Ceratophysella > Ceratophysella communis. The sequence goes on from VNWX01000112.1 coordinate 28,048, forward strand.
AATGCTAAGTTCCAACATGGATACTACCCATTTTCAAAGGATTGTTGAAGAATTATGTTCATCTGCAGCCTTTGATGTATAAGCGAACACCAGCATCGAGAACGGTCATCTACATACTAATACATAGCGTTATTCCTTTTTTTTTATTATAGCTGGGCCTGTAATAAAGCCTCAAATTTTTAGCGCTTAGCACTATAGCCCTGGTTACCTTATAGCTCAATTTACGAAGTTGTGGAAAATATGGTTTTTGAACTTTTAAAATTGGAGATGTGAATAAATATTTATTTATTGGGATAGGCGGAGGTAGTGACATTGCAAGCCTAAGGCCAATGCATGGATTTCGTGAATTTAGCTAACACACTTTGTATAAATTTTTAGCTAAGTTTAAGGGCTTTAGAGCCCTAAAACCGGTTCGTTTTGTTTAATTCTGGCTTTGCATTCCCGATGGAGCTTGAAGCGCCAGGTAATTCTATGACTTGTATTGAATTCCTTGTATGTATAAGTACATTTTTTAATAGTTATTCAAATGTTTTGAGCTATAAAAATATTCGTTGTCTTGTATATTTAATTCTTTCTCAACGTTTCATAAACAACAATAAATAATGCAAAAAATACAAGAACTGTGCAAAACGCGCATACGAGTATTCGCGCACGTGACTTGCTTGAAAACTTTTTTCCTTCGCTTGCTTCATCATCAAAGTATCGATGGACCCGTTTCTCTTCATAATAAGCATCAAGTTCTAGCATTTCAATTTCAGAGGTTGTCCGATTACAAAAAGTAACAGAGTCAAGCATGTCCTTCTGAAATTTTTAGAAGGTTTTTTAGAAGAATCCTAAATTCTTATACTGCAATAGGTTTATTTTACAACAACATTACATATTAAATAAAAAACTTATTACCAGCATTATTGGCCTTGGAATGACGACGTTTCGCAACTCCGTCCATTTTCGCTCTTCACCAGAAGGATTTGCCTTGGAGACAGGATGAGCAGAAAGTATTAGAGGGGTGCCGTTAGGACCAACTGCCTCTTGAATTTGAAAATGTGTAGCCAATGTCACATCGTGGTATTGAAGATCTTGCGCATGAGAGAGCACGTGTTCAAGATCTCGTCCAGAATATCTAAAGAATCCAGTTACTATTTTGATAAAAAAAACCTTCTATTTAGTAAGTGGTATCACTTACCCTGAGGTTAAGCTAGCAATTAAAGCAAGATCTCGGTCTAAAAGTCCGTGTGTCATGCCTTTTAAACGATGTTCCAAAATCAATTTTCTCTGTCTTGCACTTGGCAGAGGTATATTAAATTCCTTATCAAACCTACCCGAACCAAATATTATTTAACCTACGAATTACAACAATGAAATTTCTTAGCATAATGTTTAGCAACCTTGATTGAAAAGAAACGTCCAATTTGTAGGGTGCGTTGGTACAAGCAATAATTGTGATACCCTTTCCTAATGCTGTTATTCCAGACATTTTTTGTAGAAATATGTTTTTAACCCTGGTCATAGTGTCAGATTCTTTTTCGTTTTTTGAAGAGAAAACGCTGTCAACTTCGTCTATAGAAAGAAGTATTGCCCAATATTAAAAATGGTGTCAAGAATTACAACTTCCAGAACTCACCAAAGAAAAGAATAATTGGCTTATTCTTTTCTGCGTATGTAAAAAGTCCCTCCACGAGTTTTTCAGAACTGCCAATCTTCAACATACAAAGCAAATAGTTTATGCGTTTTGCCTAAACCCTTAGGTATACTTTATAAACCATAAGTTTTTTAAATTTACCCATTTTGACAGCAAAGCTCCTGATGGAACGCATAGCATTGGAACTTGAAGCTCTTTCCATGCAGTAGTGGCAATAGCCTTAACAAGAGAGGTTTTGCCTGACCGTATTGAGAATTAGACAAGTAACTAGCTAGGTTTGGAAATAGTAATGTATATCGTATTATACGAATTGAAAAAGTACCTGTTCCATTTACACCACTCAGAAGCAGCGCCTATTAAGAAATACCTGTGTGTAAGAATTCGCTAATCTAAAGATTAGCATATACGTAAGCTAAAGGTTACCTTTTTGGGATTAGCGCCAACACTATACGGAACGTCGAAGAACAGAGGCAACAGAATTGCATCTTTGATAGAGCTTTTAACGACGCTGGAAACAAAAATTGTGTCAAGCGAAGTGTTCTGTTCCTTTAATAGAAACGATTTCCAGTAGTCGTCATCTGTAGTACTCTCGGCAGCTAAATTGGTGTTATTTTCTTGCAATTCTGCCATCAGTAGTTGACAGACATCGAATAATGTTGCCGTAGCATCTTCAAATGCGGATTCTGCTTGCATGCTTCTAGCTTCCATGAAGAGCTGTTCAGCTTGCTGAAAGTAATTAGTTTTCGACTGGTATAGAACTTGTAATTCGTGATTTTTGCGGGATAATGTAAGAAAAGTCTTCAACGGTTACAATTGTAATAAAAGAATCAAATGTCTTACCGACATTCTTGTGCTTGCCATTGTATCGTAATTGGTCGTTAGCACAGGGAGTTAGTAAAGCCCGATTGAACTATTCAGGATAAATAAAGCTAAAGAAAGGGTTTACCAGATATCTTAGCTACTTGCTGCATGCCAAGTGAATGACGAATTAATGAGTGAAATGTTTACACCTTAAAATCTGCTCTTCCGCAAAAGATTTAATAAATCGTAACCGGAACGTAACTGAGCTGGGAGGCAGAAAGTAAAGAACAAAGGACTTAATGATGGGGGAGGAGCAAAGCTCGCACGCATACCAATCAGCATATGGGAAATTGAATAGGGCTGAAAGCCTATATTCAGTGTCGGCTTATGCAGCCGCACACTGATCGAAACTGTTTTCAGTATTGCTCTGCCCACCGTTGCAAGCGTTTCTAGTTCCAACGTTTTTATTTAAAGAAGAAAAAGTTGGAGAGTAAGTGGTTACGTAGATTGTAAGATATTTGAAAATATACTTAAATTCCAAAATTAAAAAAGTAAACGTAACTACAAAAGGTAATATTTATTTAAATAACAATTGCAGAAACTCCTAACCAGTAATGGACGGACAAACAATGGAGGACGTTAAAGAAATGAGGACAGCAAAAGCGAAAGCAGTAGCTAGGATCCAGGCCCAAAGCAAATTAGGAAATTTGCAAAGAATGATGGCTACTTATAAGACCGAGCAAGGTAATTAAATGGATTATCCGTTTTCTCGTGCCTATAGTTGAACGTAATTGTAAATAACTTTATTCTCGTACCTAATACATTTTTTTTTAAAAGCTGGAACAAGCAACGCCGAAATTCAAGTTGATGTCAAAGAAGCTGATAGCTGTTGCAGCGGTTCAACTCGAGGTACTGCTTGTTTGAGTTAGGGACATGCATCATAACCGGTATTTATTTGCTGAATCAATAAGGAATTTTTTTTGTATTGTAGGTCAAACCAAAGAGCAAAAAGCTGAATCAGGTAATGTGTTCGACAAAGTTGTTACAACTTTAAAGTCCCAGTTTGGGACGGGCCCATCTACACTTGTTAAAAAAAAGTAACACATTTGTAGAATTTGTTTTTACCAAAAACCCGTGAAATAAATTCAATACTAAAGAGTATTACCTATTGCTTCTTTTCATTTGAATGCTAGTGTTAACCACTTTAGCCAAAAGTGGCATAACCGAAGAGGCTGCAGCGGCGCAGGCTGCTAAGCATATGCATCGTAAGTTGCAGAATAGTCTTATAGGGAATTAGAAATAACTTTCAAGCCAGTATCTGTTGTATTTTATTTCAGTTATAGTTCCAAAATTGTCAGCAAAGAAAATTCAAGCATACCAAAAAAACACAGCACAAGTGGCAGTCCCGAAAGCTGTGGAAAAGGATACTCTAGCAAACGCAAAGGGTGTGTAATATTTTAACAAAGTTTATTTTATATAGACGCAAATTTTTAATTTAAAACCTGCCCTATGGCACCTTGAAATCAGCACTTTTTCCGATAAATTCAACTCCAAGTCCAAAATCTCGAGTTTGAAGTAGATTTGAAAGCCCATATTAGGTACATGAGTTCAAAATATAACAGGCTTGGAGTCCTACCACCTGCCGATCACGGCTGGT